>CABFWO010002600.1:33968-115024 GCA_902155825.1 Timema genevievae
GGTGGAGAGAAAGGAGAGGACTGGGCTAAGGTGGAGAGAGAAGAGAGGACTGGGATAAGGTGAAGAGAAAGGAGAGGACTGGGCTACGGTGGAGAGAAAGGAGAGGACTGGGATAAGGTGGAGAGAAAGGAGAGGACTGGGCTAAGGTGGAGATAAAGGAGAGGACTGGTATAGGGTTGAGAGAAAAAGATGGTTGGTGGAAAGGAGGTGGGGAGAGGACTGGGTCAAGGGGGAAAGAAAGGAAAATTGGGCTAAGGTGGAAAGAGAAGAGATGGTTGGTGGAAAGGAGGCGGGGAGAGGCTTATGTTCCAAATAGGTTAATAAAGTAGCACTGATATCTTTGAACACAAATGTCCTGGTCAACATTGAGATTATTAGACCACTGTTGGGGGTCAAAGAGATGCCGTTGAGCGCGTGCCAATGCTGTACTAGAGACCTTCTTTCATTCAGGCTAATAATATCCTGGACTATTATTTTCCTCTTACACCGCCCAGTCGCTGGAAGCTGTTAGTAATTAGGATGATGATGATGATTATTATTATGAAAATTAATATGTATCGAGATTGTAGGTTCTGCGTCCCTCGGATGTTTGTTACTAAAACAATGGAAATAGTCTAATAGCGTCTATTCCCTGACAGCTGCTAGTCCCAGTAAATCTCCAAAAGGCGAAGAATTCTTGGTATTCAGTCTCCGGTGGACAGGCATCCCAAAAACTTAATCAATACCTAGATATATTAAGGCTCTAAACGGAATAAAAATACATTTTTAATCGATTGATAGGAGCTCTTATTGTTGAAAAATAATTGAATGGATGAAACTAATTATATTGTACACAACTTTAATCAATGCGTTTATTTATTTTCCAACTGTAAAAGTTCCTATCAGTTGATTAAAAATGATGTATTTCACTATATTTAAAGCATTTTCTATACGCACTTATTTATGTCAAACATTATTTTCATTTTTCTTAAAAAAAAGAAGAGTTTGATTGTTTTTTATTAAATTGTTAAAATTTTATATTAAAATTTGAGTACTACGATATATATACCCATTAATCATGTTTTAGGTAGGTACCCCTCTTTTTCTGAAAGTCCAAAAGAATATTATCAGCGTTAAATTTACCATATATTGGTCCACATATGAGTCACCGTACAGTTGACGAGTTTCTTCTGGCAGCGTAACCCACTGCTGATTCAGGAATATTTTGTGAGACTCTGTGATCGACATTGGAGTTCTGTAGGGAAGGGAAAATGTTAAATAAATAAATTAAATTAAATTGAGAGTTGTATAGACAACCGAAATACACGTGAATTTCAATAAATATATCTAATGTAAGAGCATAGTTATTTTAAGGTTTATTCTGGCAAGAGGTTAACCCATGCTTGTATATTTCCTTGGATGTCAAGAGTATTGGGTTACCATCCTGCTGAGAGCAGCATAATAGCTTGCATCCTGTTGACGAGCGAGCACAATGCGACCGATGGACCTTCCTGGCTGGTGAAATATCGAGATCATTAAGTTTGTGTGTGAGAATAACACATGGTTGTTGAGTGTTGGAAGCCATGCTGAGTACATGTGTGGTGGTATATAGGACGTCTGAAAAGTGACGATATAAAATGTGATCTGGTGGTTCACCCCGCTGGAGGGTCGATCGCGGGTCTACAGGAAGGTTGCGAGACCGTTATCGTGCCTGCTCCCTCGTAACGGGAGATCTAACCGGTTACCCATGTAGTAGTTTAGAATCTGAATAGATTAATAAATATATCTTCTTGGACTAACTTGCGAGTCTCACTTCCCACGAACCATCCATTCCAACCCCTACCGCTCAGGGTCCATCCTAACCATGTAAGTCCATACGGTGCCACGGTAGTGCTGTAGTAGGGTTGACTACCGGGTACCCAGATAAAACTAGTAACCTTACACAGTTTTGTCAGAAGTAGGACAGGGACGTTACAAAGTGGTGTCAGAAGTACGGAAGGGAAGTTACACTACAACAAAAATTACTTTCGCCGAATCTGGCTTTCATTCCTGATTATTCTAATTTATTTACTATAATGAGGAAGGGATGAGGAAGTTACAATTTAGAGTAAATGAACACGCCTACGTAGAAGAAAAGTAAAAAACAATTTAGAAAAAATCTACCTTATCTACACCCAAACAGGAATTGAATCTAAACCTCAACGTCAACGACAAACCAGATTATATTGACCTGCCATTTAATCAACACGTCCTCTGATGAGACTAGTTTGAAAACCCCAGGAATATTAAATCTGGTGCATTATTATGACCTTAAGAGGATTGTCCAATATGGAACTATCTTCCCTCAACCATATAAAGCTATTATTAAATATAGGTATAACAGAAACCTTTAAGATAATCATAGAGGATTGTTTTAGAGGTTTTTATGTTTCAGAACTGACATTACCATAAGAAATACAGCAGTGTGAGGATATATTTCTTTAAGTATGTGGTGCCCTTAAGTTATATTTATTTGTGTTTATAACACAATATCTAAAGGCGTCGAAAGCTAATTTTTCTAAAGGGGGGTCCACTAAGAAATATTACTTTATCTTTAGCCTATAAAATCTTGTACACATAAATATGTACCCCACCCTACGGAGGTATATCAAATTTCTTGGGGGGTCCAGACACATCAACCCCAGCCTTTCTACGCCCTTACTATTTATCATGTAAATAATTGACAGACATTCAATTTTAACAAAACGTTAAAAGCCATATTCAGAATATTTTTAATTTAAAAAAAAAATATTATTATTATTAGCATCACGTCTTACTACCGGTTCAGATTAGTACACATTGAGTATTAATCACGCTAGTGAGATAGGGATGAGGAACGATGAATTGATCTGAAGTTTACCCTCACGTGCATGGAAGGAGAGTAAAAAAAACAATCTAGGTCAAAACCACCCTCGGAACACCCAGCTGGGATTCAAACCCTGATCTCCCTGTCATCGGCAGTCTACAACCTATTGCGAGAGTGATGCCTTATACCATGCGACCACCAAATCTGGTAGATTTTAAAATTAGTAATAATAATAATAATAATAATATGTAAATTTCATATGAATGAATTTTTCTCTGAAAAACAAGTTTACAGTGCTATTCGTCTCTTAAAACACTCCTATGATATCCATTTTAAACATAATCGTAGCTAAACTTTAGAGAAACATATAATGTTCATGAATTAGTTGATAGTAAACAACCTTTGATCAAATTTTCTCTTAAAAATTAGGTATACAAATATTTAATAGGTAGATCAATTTATTTCCAGCCACAAAAATGTGACCAGGCTTCCTTTTCTTTTCCAAATAAACATATTAAAGGCACTTTGAATATCATGTCATAAATCTGCTTTTTAAATTTTAGTTCATAACTTAATAGATTTGATTTTAATGTACTTAAACCCGTTTTGGTGGCCACGTGATCTAACGCGCTACTCTCGCAGTAGACAAAGACTTCCGATGACAGGGAGCTCGAGGTTAGAATCTCGGTCGGGTGTACAGAGGGTGGTTTTATAAATTGGCTGTCCATCCTCCCTCCACTCAAATGTACGTACACTTCCTATAAATATAACAACCCTAGTCTCTTTAGTGTAATTAGTACAAAAGCGTATAAACCGAACGGGTAGTAAGATGCGGTTCTAAAAAAAAATTCAACTCAACTGTATTTGGGTGTTTCTTGAAATTATTTGCACTCATGGAAAAGAAGACCCCTCTTATGGGCCTGTCACCGAATAAATATACAGTATGGACCGCAACATCTGGGACCTACAGTAGCCCCATGGCTTCTTTGGTGCTGACTGACAGCTCACAGCTGACAACTGACGGCTTTGAAAAGCTACCCGACCAAATTATGAATCCCTACGCCGAACCATATGATCTGAAAAAAACATGTGTTTAGCAGTTATCACTTCGGACAGTCAAAATTTAGGTATATACCTAACTGTTGACTGTCAGAAGTCAGCTGTGAACTGTCAGTCAGCACCAAAGAAGCCATGGAGCTACTGTACCTCGGGAGGAGGGGGGGAGGAAACAAACAAAACAAAAACAATTTTAAAAAGCTATTATTATTAAATATCCATTTGACCTTGTTTCCGTGTTATAGTCAAGCCTGTAGTTCATTAATGTGAAGCTGCTTAATATTATAGGTCTATAGGTCATTCTTGCACCCACCTGTATATCATGGGTTCAATTCCGTGGACAGTGACCGACCATTTTCTCATCTCCCGACGGAGGCCGTCGATAAAAGACACGATGGCGTGTTTGGACATCGAGTATGGAACCAACCCAGGAACCGTAAAGCGACCTAAACATCAAATAAATTATATTAAAGTCATTCTTTTATATAAATAATTAATGTAAGTTTATACAAACCTTCATCATGCCTACGAATTCCGAATTTCAGATTTAGATGTTAGAAGAAATAAAAATTACGCATAAGATGGTAGTTTTCACATTTTGGTGTGATTATTTTTAATTTTTTTTTATGTTGGGGTATGCCAAGCGGGGGGGTTTCAGTGTTGAACCCCCCCACCAGGCCTTACTACCCATCTACCTCTTTATCGTCCCTAAATCTGTTGAAATCATACATGAGGAACTCTACAAATGAAGACAGACCTAATGGGCTTCATGTACATAACATCCAGAGGTGTCAGTTACGGAGGATGAAGTTCTTAATGAACTTTCTATGAAGCCAAGGAAAATTAACATAAGACTAAAGTGAATTGGTTCAAAAGTGATTTTGTGAGTTAAGAGTTAGTGCAAATTGTTTATTTTAATTTTCAGATTTTAGATTACAAAATAATTTTATAAATCAAATTTCCAAAATAAAATTTATTTAAACTTGCATGTTTGTATATTATAGCAGTATGAATGAATAAAAATGTGTTCATAAGAAATTAATAGTCATAATAATTACAGAATTATGACAATATTTTTTTAAATTTCAAATTATTTTAGATATTATTGTATTTCTTTTGATGCATTTGCATTTTGTAGTATTTAAATTTTCCCGCGGGAAAAATCAATGGACCCCGCTTGATTGGTCAGTGAAACTAAATCCGTCGCACAAACGAATCCTGGCTGCGCCAGTGTGCTAGATCACAGGCAAGGAATACATCAGACGCTACGCCCTAAGGGAGTGTCGCTGCTCTCCTTGAGTAAGGTTGAGTCCATGGACACTGGAGAGTGCTGGTTGCAGAGCTCGGCCTTCCCATGTGAAGCAACTCAATTTAAAATGGTCCGTTTTAAAGGCTACAAAATGGAGAGCAACTTTCCAAAGAGGGTTAGCCAAACAAAAGGATAGCGTACCAGCAACCCTCCTCCCTCCCCCCAACTCACCTCCTTTACTCCATTTCAATTATAAAAAATGAAGACAAGTATCTAATCAAATGTTTTGAATATTGTTTACAAGTAGACAATTTGCAAATATTCACTTGAACCAAAAAATAATAATTGTACGGTGCCACGCACATACTTTATCTCGCTTTTATCTTAAACGACATGTACTAAAAACTCGTAAGATTGGTGAAACGAAATTATAAGTATATTCATTGTTGTAGAAACACTACACCAAAGATCAGAAATGAAATACTATACACTGTTACTTACTTACTCCATGGCATTAGAAACTAGGAACATTGTTACAGAAAAATTGAGAAAATTCACTTTCAAATACCTGAATTAAAAAGTATATATATTTGCTTATATCTCGGAAAGTATTGGTTCTATAAAAATATATTTCAAATAAAATATTTTTATCTTTAAAAGCACTACAACTTTATAATGAAAAAGTTATTTCGTATCACAAATAGTTGCGGAGAATTGATAGAAATGGGAAAATTCCCCCAATGCAAAGTACCCTCAAATTCCTTTTCATGAGAAAACCAGAGCTACCATCTTGTTTATAATGATAAACAGTGTCTAAATATAATATATGGACAGCTCAGTGGTTAGAGCATTAGCGTACTAAACAAAAGGGCTCGTGCTCGATTCCCGTGTTCATGCATCATTTTTCAATTTACAGAAAATTATATCTAGATACGGCTATAACTGTAACTAACAAAATATAATAGTTTTGCTATTTAATCCATCAAAATCATTAGAGCTAATTTCGAGAATTTTTTTTAATCTTTTTGACCTTCAGTAAACTACCCTTAAATTTATGGTTGGATATCTAATTCAAAAAAACGCCTCAGGGGTAACATATGAATATCCTAGATACGAAGTCTTAGCCCAACCGGTAAACTGGTTTCGGCTTCATCCCAAGATACAGACAGACGTACAGACAGACGGCAGTGTGAAAATAACTTTTTGTTTCAGGGGGGTCATAAAAAATCTCTTGCGCCATTTATTCAAAAAATGCACCTATTTATTCGCGGTCCAGTGAAAGGCCCAGCCCAATTCACTAAAAAAATGACCCGATCACTCAACTTTACTGTGGAACAATACTCTCAGGTTTATCTACGGCAAGTTATCGGGAATGTGTAATAGTGACATCAATGTTCAACACATCAATACCTACCTCGTGTTATGGTCCTACCTGCACAACTTGCGGTGAAGACGAGTCTCCCCTTGGAGGTCCTTATGAGAGGGAGGAAAGCCTTGGCCACACGAACCGAACCGAGGGTATTGACTTCGATGATTCTCTGGAATAATTCTACGGGCATCAGTTCCGTTTCTCCAATCGACACAACGCCTGCGTTGTTTATGACCGCCCAGAGACCTTGAAATAAATGTCTTTGTTAGGCATTGCTATTTGTTCAACGTGTCTTTCTTCCGGTTTGGGTTATCTTAATTATAATTATGCTAGTAGGAAATGGATAAGGAAAGTACAATGTAACATCATTTCCGTGTAGGAAGAGTGGGGGGGATCAAGGGGGAAATCTCCTTAGTATTCCCGGGATGGGATTCGATCCTTGGTATCATTGTAATCTTAAAATTATACCGGACCATGACTTAAGTCTACGTGACGATCAATGCAGGCCAGGGCTACTGAACGAACAATATGTTTTTTTTAATAAATAGTACGGAGCAGCTCTTTTTCTTAAAATAGACATTTACTAAAAACTCATAAGATTTGTGAAAAGAAATAATACATTGTTCTAGAAACATTACACAAAAGATCATAAATTAAGTAATGTACACTGTTACTTACTGTATGGCATTAGGAACTAAAAACACTCTTACAGGAAAATTGAGAAAAGAGAAACGTTTCTGTCCACCAAAAAATATAAGAATCAAATTAATTTTCAAAAACCCGAACTAAAAAGTAAATATATATATATATGTATAGCTTGGATAGTATTTGTTTTATAAAATTATATTTCAATTAAAAGATTTTTATCTTTAATAGTACTACAACTTTATAGAGATAAGTTATTTCGTATCTCAAATAGCTGCGGAGAAATTATGAAAATTGTAAAATTTCGCTTATGCCCCCAAAGTAATTTTCATTAGAAAATGAGAATTTCCATATTTTTCGTAGTAATAAACAGTGTCTAGATATAGTATTTAATCAAAATCGTTAAAGCTATTTTTGAGAAAATTGTTAGAGCGAGTTTTGAGAAAATTGATTTTTTCTCATTTTGATTTTCAGTAAATTAACCCTAATTTTAAGGTTGGATATCTAATTCCAAAAAAAAAACTCCTCTGGTGGACCTTATGAAAGCCACATATACCAAGAATAAGCCCAATCAGTAAAATAGTTTCAGCTCTAGCCCAAGGTACAGACAGACAGGCACCAGTGCAAAAAAAAAATTGTTTCGGGCGGTCATCAAACGTTTAAATTTATCAAAATCTCAAGTTTGACTTTTATGACGATAACAATACTTTCTCTCTGATGTGTCAAGAGAAAGTAAAAAGATTTTATCCGTTGCTGAATTACATAGTCAACTAACATAATGTTAGAGCTTTCACAGAGCACAGTCATACCATCGTCATTTTTTTCTGTGACGGGTAAAAAAAAACACTCATGGTTTCACGGACTAAGGCCAACTTTACTGGATCGGGAGATTGGGTTTCATTTTTTAGTTTGGCGTACTGAGGTTATTTTTATCTAAACTACTTCCAACGAAGATTAAAATACGTTTCTTCTATAACAATCTTTCCTCGTCTCGATACCATTAATATATTATAGATGCGGATAGCCCAAATATTTATTAAGAAGAGATGATTAAATTTGTAACTTCTTAGAATGGCATCAATTGCAAAATGTTTCAAACAACTGGCACTGATGAAGCTAATGAATTGTATACATCGAAATAAAATCTGAAAATTCTGAATCGTATTCTCCCGATTCGGTTTATCTTTAAACATTTCTCAAACATCAAAACTAATTTATTAAAAGCCTGAATTGTAGCCACTGGAAATGTATTCACAAATGGTCAATTTTTCTGAAAGAGTATCCAGAAAGCACAAAGCTCTATCATAATACTTGGCCTGGATAATCCCATTTCCAACAGGTGACAACTGAAACGTTAAAAACAAAAAATTCTGAAAAGTTTCGACTGGAATTATTATATCCCTAAGCGGTGGCTTCATATTAACTCACCAACGATTGACTTAAGGGCCAATCGTATGAGCTTAGAATCTTAGTTTTGTACGTGTGAATGGGTGCAACATTGTTATTTTTATTAACTTAAGGTAATTAATAGATTTGAATTTATAGGCAGTGCTTTTTCTCCTCTTTTTTTTAATTAAACTAGAATTGCGACTATCCGGCTTAAAGTGGGGGCATTCCAGGCCGGTTAGTGGAAAAGCTGGATGGTACGAAATCAGAGTGTAAATAACTGTCAGTATGTGTTTGCCTCATGTACGGTACACCTCGAGCACACCCTCCCTTGACACAGCTTCTGTTTCCAGCCAAATCCAAACAGTGCTGATGTCTACACTGACCAAGACCACACTTCCCTTGACACAGCTTCTATTTCCAGCCAAATCAAAACAGTGCTGCTATCTACACTGACCAAAGACCACACTTCCCTTGACACATCTTCTATTTCCAGCAAATTTAAGAGAGTGCTGCTATCCACCTTGACCAACAGTACTGTATTATACGCCAACTGCATGCATAGCAGTTATGCTTTGCTCTCTCCAATCTAGCAGTTATAAGGCCTTTGCGATCGGTTTTTTTTATTAATTACTAGTGGATAAGTACAGGTTTATTTATTTTAAAATTATATTGTTAGCACCAAGAACCAGGCAGGATAGTATGGAAAGCCGGATAATCGAAGGCTGGATAGTCGCGACTTGAACTATACTTAATTAGAAACTCCAAATGTAATATCACAATGCAAAGGTATCGAGTTCCCCTATGGAGATATGGGGTTCGATAACAATGGTCAAGTTCCTTCAGGATATCTAAAGGCAGGGACTTTTAGTATTCATAGTGGGATAGCCACTTTTATGGGGGCAGGGGGGTTGAGGATTAACCCCCATCCGTCGCGTTTAAGTCCGCGAAAACAGGAGGAACTTCAGGAAATAACAAAATTAAATAAGAACAAAATTAACTAAAGCGTAAGAGGTTAGGTTTAGTTATATTGGGTATGAACCATAATTATATGTATAAATTAGGGAATATTTGCAAGTTAGGTATGTATAACAAAATTTATTTTAGCACTATTTTATCAATTGTTCTTCCTTTCATAAACCAAACGTATTCACTAAAGCGTGAAAGGTTAGATTAAGTTATATTGGGTAAGAACCATTTATTATATTATGTATAGACTATAGAAGGTTTGAAAATAAGTTTTGTAATGGGCTATTGGACTAGTATTACATATAAGGGCGTGGAAGAGGTCCAGACCATCGTCGCACGTCAGATTCCAATTATATCGACCCAAATATCGTTGTTTTATGTTCAGTGAGCTTCCCCCACTACTCTTTTGGACCGAATGACCCTTGTGCTTACCGTTTTTAACGTCAGAAGCCTATGGGTCCTTGACGTGGGAGGGTTATTTCGCTCTTCACCACAGAGGTTTATCGGCTATATGCCATGTTACTGAACTCTAGTGACATATTTTGAAGCTTTTTCTTTACTTAAGGATAGTTTTGGTTATGAAAGAGGGGGGCGAGTAACAACCATTACAACTTATTCACTTGTACTCATACAACTATAAGAGAAGCTTAGCACCCCCTCCTCCCTCTCCTACTCCCATAAGTGGAAGAACTCGACCATGGAGTTAAGGTAAGCGCCCACTGGGTCGGTACCGCAAGGACGGAACGGAAAGTACAACTAATTCGTAGCATTATTTGTTGCCAAGATGCACTCACTTCATCGGTACCACCGGCAAAGGATCCTCCGCCGTTCCGCCATTCAACAGAAAGTCCGGGCGAGGGAATTAAAATCAGGTGTTGTCCGGAATTTTCGGCGTCGTCTTCAACCAGATCAGGAAATAATGAGTGGTATTCGCCAAACATAAGTCTTTTCCTGTTGATGCTGTGAGCCCAGAATCGTCGTTTTCTACATTTTCTTCTCTCTTCTCCAATTAAAAGGCAACTAATATCTACAAACTTTTCATCGCCTTCCATATTTAAATAATACGGTGAAATATCACTCACTAAAGTACAATAATTATAAACATGAAACAAATCCAACAATAACAGAAATGCAGACAGTATATCCTTGAGCACTCAAACTAGAATATCACCTTCTGGATGGAGAGCAGCTGAGTAAACTGAGTCTCCGTCCGTGCCGTCAGTGCGGATAGTGGGCGCACCCCCTCTTAAAATGTGTGGTCCATGAGGTGGGCGCTTACCTTTAAGTGATCTTTTTTGAATGGTGGATTAAACCAAGTCTCATGCAGAGACCCGACCATTCTCTCACAAAGCGTTCTGAGTAAATCTTTTCAACGTCCACATGATGCTTTCATTTTGGCTCAAAACAAGGGTCCAAGTTATGGACTCTAATAGCCAGTGCACATGAAGCTACTCGGGAGCATCCACTGTTTCCTCTGAGGATCAAACCGAGCAAATTGTGTTGCTCTCTTGTTTTGGACTCGATATAAGAATGTTTTTTCTGGCGTCTTGTTTGTACTCTTATTGAGTGATGAGTGTACCCCGTGCATGGGCCATCCAGTAGCAGTATTAACTAAAGTGCTAAGCACAACTCATTTTGTTGATGTGATGTTTAAAGCTGTTGAAACGATTGGCATCTTTTAATACTGGAGTCGTCTGGCACAGAAACGGCTCAACCTTAAATTTTTGTTGGGTTTTCTTGTTACGTCATGAGTTCTGTCGTGTGTTTTTTTTAGTGGAAAGTTGACCTTGGTGTTCTTGGGAGAAAGTGATCGCCACAGGATCCGGGGTTGACGGATTTTTCTTGAGTGTTAAGAATCCGTAGCACAACTTCCTTCGGAGGGGAAGTAAAGCCGTTGGTCCTATACCAATTGTGGCATGTACAGTATCCCTGGAAGGTATGTGAGAATACCTTTCCGGGCAAAGTTGGTAGATTATTTAGCTCTAGCTTGCAGACATTCTTGTGTGCTGATATAAATCAGTCGGTTCAGAAAGTGCACGTTAAATACCTCAAATAAATAAATACCGTAAAATCTAGTAAATTTCCATATGGCCAGGCGTTCTTTGCGAAATGGCTGCGCGTAGTTGCGCATACGTGGGAACTTAGAAAGGGCTTTATTTCTGAATATACTGTAACGATATCAACTAAATTGTATTTACCTTTTCATAAACTATTCTTATGAAATATCAGAATATTATTTATCTATGCCAACCTCTATAATTCCTTCAATTGGTCCAACTTGTAATTGTGTTGGAATTTTTAGCACTGATCAAAGGTTCACTTTCAACTTGAGTGGAGGAACCGCAGACATTTATCCCCTCGATATGTAGCGATACAGAGGTGAATTCTGACAAGTAAAAAGCGACCAAAGTTATTCTAAGTGTATGTAAAGTGACTTCCTAACTCAAACACTGATAATCCATTGTATATGAATGGTTTCTGACATGGTAACTGAAGAATGGAAATGTTTTACCGGATGAATAGGGGCAAGGAATGAAACTAATAAATCCGTGTGCGGGTATTTTTCTTATCACCGCATCTTAGTAACCATTCGGGCTATACGGCTATTTTCTAATTACGCTAATGTGTTAACTATCGGGAAGGCTGAATTTATAGAAATTATTCTCGCATTTTCCAAGAGGGAGATTAGAAAAACATTTCGGAAAACAACCCTTAGTACAACAAAACAAAATTTAAATTTAACAAGTCATACCTCATTAGTGTTATTAAATGCGGATAGCAGGTGTGGGTAGTAAGATGCGGTCTAAAAAATATCAATAATCCTCATTAGTAATTTTGGTTTAAGATAATTTTTACAGTGAGAATTACTAAGATTTTTTGAATCTCTAACATTTTCTAAGGGAGATTCACATAGATGAGGATAGGGGGTTATCTTGGGAAAATATAGCAAATATCAATGTCTCAGCCCATTCCAGCAATACCGACCAGATAAAGAAGCCGGCGTCTGCTTTACCTGGGTGTGTCATTAGTTGGGATTATTTTACCCTCCTTTTTGGCCTGACATATTATGTTCTGCTAATCGGTGCTGTATCTACAATCGGTGCAGTCAACACAAGAAATTTCATGAAATAGACATTTCAAATATATATTCGCAATGAAAAATTAGGATATATTAAACAAATTAACGATTGGGTTAGTTTATAAGAAATCTAAATAACGACATTGTGAACTACAAAATGTGATAAAATCATTTTATCAGGATAATTATGAAAAGAACATTAATTATATATTATTAAAAATGATATAATTCAATACTTTTAAACTGCTTATATATTAAAAATTATTTTTCTTTAACCTATTATAAATATTTTGTTTGTTACACCTCATATGAATGTCTAGTTAAACTAAATTTCAGCCCCATTCATTAATTAATTTAACTTAACAATGGTAAGTAAAAAGTATTTAAAAAAAACAGCTTGACCCCATATAGCTCGTAAACTGTAATGATTTGAAAACATTGAATCACTGTTTATAGATTATAATCATATACTTGTTAAAAGTGTGCAATAAAATGTTTATTGTCGAATGACCTTGAACAAATGATATAATTGATAGCTACCTTTATTTCCTTGTGATGACTTAACATATTCCACTGCTTTGTCCACATCTTTCTCTTTGGTGACGTCTATAGGCACGATGTGAAGCTTGGAGGATGTATCATTCTTCAAATCTTTGGCCCCTGCACCTTCAGGCATTAGGCAACCAGCATACACTCTTACTCCGAGGGCGTCAAGTCTTCGGGCGCACAGATTACCAAAACCACTGTCACAGCCTGGAACATTATACCGGGTGTTCATTTGAAAGGTTTCCACCAAAATATCTCGAAAACAAAGAATTGCAGAAAAAAATGTAAAATGAAATCTCTTTAGTTATGAGGGTAAGTGATGTGGTAAGGCTGATATGACCTTGGGTGGTGTTGCTAAGGTTAAGTTAAGGTCACGTTGGTTTTTACTTTCTCACTATCTTACAGGTAGAGAAAGTATTGTGATCGTCATAAAAATCGAACTCAAGATTTTGATGAATCTCGATGTTTCATGAGCATTCGAATCCGAAAAAGTTGTTTTTGAATTTACGTCTGTCTGTACCTCAGACTAAAGAGTAAACTATTTTACCGATCGGGCTAAAACTTGTTATCTAGTGTTTTCATAGGGTTGGCCCGAAGGATTTTTGGAAATGGATATCCAACCCTAAAATTAAGGATAGTTTACTGTAGGGTTAAAAGAGTAAAAGTCGATTATTTTCAAAATCGGCACTAACAATTTTGATTAAATTTCTTTTCAAAACATTTATAAATATTCTAAACAAAATCGCTACTCTCAATATTTCAGCAAAATGACTTTAAGGGCTCGGTTCTGATGTGTAAATTCTCATTTTTTATCATATCTCTGAAATTATTTGAAATATGAAATTACTTATCATTATTAATATGTATATATTTATAATACAATATTATATTCGAAACATGTTTTTATAAAACCAATAAATTTCAATCTATATGCAAATATTTTTATTTATTTTTTTACTTTTCGAAGGCTAAAGGTAAAGTATTGCGTCCATAAAAAAAAATCAAACTTGAAATGTTGATGGCTGTTGACGTCTCATAACCCCCAGACCCTAAAAAGTGGTCTTTGCAATGCTGTCTGTTTGTGTGTTTTTTTAACCCCAAAATTAAGAGAAGTTTAATACAAAAGAAAAAAATCGATTTTAGCAAAATCGGCTCTAGCGATTTTAATTAAAATTCGTATCTAGGCGTTGATTAAGATTATATATAACCTTGCAATTTTCATTTTCCCATGAAAATTAAATTTAGGGTACTTTACAGACGTAAAATTTTCCGAATATCCGCAACTATTTGAGATACTAAATAACTTATCATCGCAAAATTGTAGAATAAATTTTATTTGAAATATATATTTATAAAACAAACAGTTTCTGAGATATTCGCAAATATATAAATATAATTTTGTGATCTTTTATTCTAAAGAGATATTACTTAAGATCTAACGCAATAATTATCTAAGGCCTTAGTGTAAGAAATAAATCTCTCAAAAAGTGTATGTTCTCTTTCTTTCAATCTCTTAGGAGAAATGTTTGTACAGAAATCATCTATCTCTATCACTCTAGAATCAATAATCAATATTTACCTATTTTATTGGTAAAAATTTATAAATTAGGAATTTAATAGCAATGCAATAACCATAAGATGTGCAACCCCTAATAAAATGTCGAGATTTTTAACCGGAAGTCGATATTTTAACGAAGTGTTGACTCACGGGGACCCAATATCAATATTTTTACTTTCTCACCACCTTAAAGGTAGATCAATTATTGTGATGGTCAAAAAAAATTGAACTCGAAATTTTGATGGATTTCGACGTCTCGTGACCTTCCGAACCCTATAAAGTGTTTTTTGCAACGCTGTCTCTCTGAGTCTTTGTCTAAACCTAAAATTAAGAGGAGTTTACTAAAGGGTGAAAAAAGAAAAAAAATCCACTTTCTCAAAATCGGTTATGACGGTTTTGATTAAGATTACAGTGGAGCGTCGTTAATCCGGATCGATCGGGACCGGGACCCATCCGGATTACTGAATTGTCCGGATTTTCAAATGTGCTTTCACTAACTGTATACATACGTAATGTATTGACTAGAAGATATATGACGCTCGGGAGTCTACTGTATTGTAAAATAGAGGCTGAAGGGTTCGAAAAATACAGTACACAAAATATTTTAATAAAGTATATTGAATAAGAACATGTACATTATGTAATTTAGATTAGTAACTCTACAATACTTTTTAGAAAAAAAACAACACAAGAATCTACAGTAATTAATGGAAACTTACTGGGTAAAAAAGTCCTTAATTGTTTTTTGTACAAGACTTGACCTGCTCTCACCGCCGATCCGGATTTGCGACGCTCCGGATTTTTGACGTCCGGATTTCCGACGCTCTACTATATAAATAAAATGGCTTTTTTCATTTTCCCATTTAAATGACTTTTAGGGTTCTTTACAGAAGCAAAAATTTCTATATCTCCGCAACTATTTGAGATACTAAATAAATTATCATTGTAAAATTTTAGGACTATTAAAAATAAAAAACTTTTATTTGAATTATATTTTTATAAAACCAATACTTTCTGAGATATTGGCAAATATATTAATACAATTTTATGATCTTTAGTTGTGAAGAGATAATACTTAAGTTTGTACGCAATAATTCTCTAATGCCACATAGAGTAAACAAATAAATCTATCAAGAAGTTGATGTTTTTCCTTTAACCTCTTAGGGGAAATATTTATACAGCACAAAGGTGAATCCAGGATTTTCTTGATGGGGGGGGGACATCCGTATCGAGTCGGGGAAGGGGGATGGGAGGCATCTCAACAAATGTTGACATAAAAATACTTCAAAATTTGAGAGTAAATCTTTAAGTAATTTTCGAAATTTTACCACCAAGCCATACTAACACTTTATTTGTGTGTTATTATTCAAAGCTTTTGTTTAAAGGACATTATTTAAAAATAAATTATTTTAAATCTTTTTATTTATACTTAATCATTGAAATAATACTAATAATAATTATAAAATAAATTTAAGCCTAAACAAGGTTTGTGCAATAAGGTGGGAGGTGCGCAACTTAAATTTGGGTAATTTAATTAATTCCTATTTTCAAAACTTTAATATTTAATGTGATTGTCTGAATCTTAATATTACCAATAACAATTTAATAAATGATATCTGGTTGGTGAGATAGTATTACGTAACAATAAAACTAGTAGTGACCTTAACATTAATTTAATTGGTTTAATTTATTGAAGGGGGACGCGCGCCCCCATCCCCCTTCCTGGATCCAACCCTGGTACACCAATGATCTATCCCTCTCATTTTAGACTCAATAGTCAATACTTACCTATTTTATTGGTCAAAATTTATAAAAGAGAAATTTAGTAGTGGTGCTTTGGCCATAATATGTGCATCCCCTAATAAAATGCCGAAAATTTTAACCGCAAGTCAAAATTTTAATATGAATTGTTGACCCTTGGGGATCCAGTATGGATATTTTTTATTGGTCCAAATATACAAATGAAGACGTTAACTTTTTTTAAATAGAATTATAAAATTTAAAACCACGAGTCAAAAAATGTTTTACGTATGTATAGCGCAATTTGTTCTCGGATTTGCTAATATATATTATATTACGAATTTTGAGTAAATATCTCAATTTTTAAACAATAGAGCAAGAAAGTCCGTGCGGATTTCTGTATCATTTATTTTTTTATGATAAAGCAATGTTTTACTCTGAGCATTTAGGAGTTTGGTGACGTTATTTCAGTCCCAGCTAGTATAATGATATAAATATGATTGTCCTATCCGTTTCTGTTGAAATAGCTAAGAATACGTGATCTAAATAGCAATAACTATATTCTATGGTGATGAATTAAATAGCCAAACTATTATATTTGTTGAGTACGGTTATATCAACATAAAAATATCATATTCATTAAACTGAAAAAATGAAAGATGTACACGGGAATCGAACAAGTGACATCTGGCTTCGTACTCCAATGCTCTTATCCCTGAGATACCCAGGTGTCGTATCGTATCCAGGCTCAATCTTCCTTCATATTTTAAGGCAGAGTCTGTGATGGACGTGTGTGAATCACTGGAAACATATGAGCTATCAATAAAAATCACGAGCAATCAGATAACGTAGCCATGTTCGACTCGTGAGGGCTTTATTCTGACAATAGTCCGACGACAACTGTACGAATGCGCATATAATGATGGATTAAATAGTCAAGATATTAAAAACGACACGGAATGATTTCTGGATATTTCAGCGGTAAGAACATTGTCATACTAGACAAAGGACCCGGGTTTAATTCCCCTTTCTGGGTGTCATTTTTAAATTTAAAGTATATTATTTTTTTCCAAGCTTTCCCCAATTATATTAAGGATAAATATATCTGCTAATTTTAAAAGTAGGCTAGTTTTTGTGTACGACAAAAACAAATACTAAGGATAAATTATATTCACGCATAGTGTCTACTGTATATCCCTTTAGGTGATTGTAGGTATCACACCAACCTGTGATAAACACCGCCTTGTTCTAAAGGTCAGAATGCAGTTTTGTCAGCTTAGTTGTATAGCAGTTTGACCATAATATCAGCTATATTGGTTATAAATATGTCTGTCCATGTAGGTGAAACTTGATATTAAAGTTTACTAACCTGTGATAAACACCGCCTTGTTCTTAAGGTCAACATTCGATTTTGTCAGCTTAGTATTGGATAGTAGTTTGACCATAATATCAGCTCTATTGATTGTAAATATGTCTAGGTGAAACTTGGTATTATACTGACCTGTGACAAACACCGCCTTGTTCTTAAGGTCAACATGCGGTTTTGTTAGCCTAGTATTGGATAGTAGTTTGACCATAATATCAGCTCTATTGATTGTAAATATGTCTAGCCATTTAGGTGAAACTTGGTATTATACTGACCTGTGATAAATACCGCCTTGTTCTCAAGGTTGGAGTGCAATTTTTTCGGCATAATATTTGAGTACTAGTTTGACCAGAATGTCAGCTATATAGACTGTAAAAATGTCTAGCCATGTAGTTAAAACTTGTTACCAAACTAACCTGTGATGAATACCGCCTTGTTCTCAAGGTCAGGAAGTAGTTTCCTTGGAAGAACATTGGCCGCCAGTTTTACCAGGAGATCAGCCAAGACGATTGTGAGCAGACCTAGACTGAGGTTTACTATAAGATTAGGGAACCAGGACAAGAAAAGAAGCTTCAGGACGTTGAAGGTGATGATTGATGTGACCAACAAGAGCAGGAGGCTGTAACGCATGGTTGAGGTCCTGCACATAACCATACATTAAATATTATATGACTGCTATTAGGCTAAGCTAGTCACCCATTTAAGAAACTGTATATGTTTAGTCAATAATTTTACAAGAAGGGACTAAAATAAAAAATATCGTTTTATAAACTTACAAGAAAAAGACATAAATAATCGTAAGACGAACTCATACACTGTGTATAACCTGATTAAGCCGCGATGCTAAAAACATTTTTTTAAATGCACACTCTGTATAAAACAAATAAACTTATTTGAATAATCTCAACTTCTTGGTAAATTTCTAACATAGGTATAGAAATGAGGAAGATTGAATTTATAATAAATGTACCCATATTCGCGTGTGGTGAGATTAGAAGATTCCTTAGGAAAAACACACTCAGTACATTTGACTGGGATTCAAACCACGATATCCCTGTCATTGGCATTCTACTAGATCTATTGATGTAAAGATTTTTTTTAATATTGTATTACTTTTTACACACAAAAAAACTGCAATCTGTATAGCAATATTTCAGTAAACAAAATAAACATTTATATAAATTATGTTTGATAAATCTAAATAGTAGACGGTGACCTGGTGGTCTAGGGTTAAGGTGTCAGACTTCTGTGCTGGGGATCCGGGGTTCAATCCCCGGTCCCGGCACAGATTTATCTGATTGCCAAACCCTTCCTTCACCTCTGACAAGACGTGTATTAATCACAACTTGTGAATGTGAGGAATGCCAGGCCTACACCGTGGTTCGGATCTCACGTTAAACTGTAGGTCCTCCATTTCATCTCACAATCACCCTACCATTACACATTAGCGTAAGTGCGTGTAACCCGAACGGGTAGTAAGACGCGGTGCTAATAATAATAATAAATAGTAGACCTATAGTTTTTAGAATTCCTCTGAATAGTCTAAAAGTCGCTTCTCAATCAAATATAAATAATTTTTTAATTGTGACTATAAAATAATAGCTCAGTATATTATACATAATTTCGTAAGCATATCTTAAAATATATTAATAGAATAAGTTTATATTAAAGAATATTTATTTAGCACCGCGTCTTAGTAAACGTTCGGGTTATACACTTAAGTACTAATTACGCTAATAGATTAGGAATTGGGAGAGTTGAATTTAGTGGGAGTGAACCGGCATTTTCTTGGAGGGAGAGGGGAAAAACATTTAGGGAAAACCAACTAAGTTCACCCGACAGAATGTTTAAACCTCGATATACCCGTCTTCTGCAGTCTAGCTAAACAAACTAGCGCGTTAGCTAACTACGCCATCGAGGCTTGTAGTAAAGAATAGTTTGAGATAATTGTCTTGACAAGATAAAATAATATACCCTTTTTATATGATTTTCATACAACAATTAAATAGTAAAACAGGTACATCAATCATTTTGGATTGCTAGTCTGTATGGGGGCATTTTACTAAACTGACCCGGCCACAGGCTGGAAACAGTTGATGATTATGATGATGATGATGATGATGATGACTGTGAAATAAAATTATCCTGCTTTCCTTCTTCTCAAACACCTCGCAAAGACACGGGTCAAATTGATTTTAAAACAACTTATCTGGAGAAAAAAAAAGAATCCTAGACTCACTACTCCACGTCTTTGCTAATTGTTCAACCTGTATCGGCCGGCAACTTTCCTTCTTAAAAAAATCAATGAGGGCCAAAACTTATATAATATATATATAAAATATATAACTTAGATAATATCGAAACGGTTCAGACTAGAGTGAGACTTAGTTCAACATTGTAAGGACTGAACTTACTGCATACCTAGAAGGACTGGGCTTACTACATACCTAGAAGGACTGGACTTACTGCATACCTAGAAGGACTGGGCTTACTGCATACCTGGAAGAACTGAGCTAACTGCATATCTAGAAGGACTGGGCTTACTGCATACCTAGAAGCATTGGCCTTACTGCATACCTAGAATGACTGGGCTTACTGCATACCTAGAAGCATTGGGCTTACTGCATACCTAGAAGGATTGGGCTTACTGCATACCTAGAATGACTGGGCTTACTGCATACCTGGAAGGACTTGGCTTACTGCATACCTGGAAGAACTGAGCTAACTGCATATCTAGAAGGACTGGGCTTACTACATACCTAGAAGGACTGGGCTTACTGCATACCTAGAAGGACTGGGCTTACTGAATACCTAGAAGGATTGGGCTTACTGCATACCTAGAAGGACCGGGCTTACTGCATACCTAGAAGGACTGGACTTACTGCATACCTAGAAGGACTGGACTTAATGCATACCTAGAAGGACTAGACTTACTGCATACCTAGAAGGATTGGGCTTGCTGCATGCCTAGAAGGACTGGGCTTACTGTATACCTAAAAGGACTGGGCTTACTAGCATACCTAGAAGGATTGGACTTACTGCATACCTAGAAGAACTGGGCTTACTGCATACCTAGAAGGACTGGGCTTACTGCATACCTAGAAGCATTGGGCTTACTGCATACCTAGAAGGATTGGGCTTACTGCATACCTAGAAGGATTGGGCTTACTGCATACCTAGAAGAACAGGGCTTACTGCATACCTAGAAGGACTGGGCTTACTGCATACCTAGTAGGACTGGGCTTACTGCA
This sequence comes from Timema genevievae, assembly GCA_902155825.1. Classification (NCBI taxonomy): domain Eukaryota; kingdom Metazoa; phylum Arthropoda; class Insecta; order Phasmatodea; family Timematidae; genus Timema; species Timema genevievae. Next base: position 55,007 of record CABFWO010002600.1, read on the forward strand.
TACCTAGAAGAACTGGGCTTACTGCATACCTAGAAGGACTGGGCTTACTGCATACCTAGAATTATGGTAACCGGTCGTTTTTAATGGTAGTATTTTATATCGTATCGGTTCTTGTTTTCAAACTAAACTATTTCTACTGTAAGGTACATATTTTTAACTTTTACTTTTATTAACCTTTAACTTGAAAACAGCTGTTCTTATTAGATAGGTTTAAATCTAATTTGCTATATTTTCACGAATAATACACATATATCGCGCGACTGTGTTATTTATATATGTGGAAGGGTACACCCATATTTCACCAGTGATAAAAAAACATTCTATGCCGGAAATCGAACTCGGGACTCTTAGCTTAGTAGACAGACACGCTTCCGACTAAGCTAAGGTGTCGGGTCTTATATATATATATATAGTATATATATATATATATACTAGCAGAAATACCCGGCGTTGTCTCGGGTAACGCTTTTATTTTCTTCAAGCAGACAGAAAAAAAAGAAACATTTTATTTATTTCGGACTAGTTCTTAATAAATTTTTACTATCTCAAATTTTATGCTTCAAGGTTCACATATTTTTAAGAGGGTATATTGCTTTTAAAATATCAGTCCTCCGTGTGTGGTAGATATCGCACAAAGCTCATGACAGAAAAACAAACACTTAATTTTAATAATATGGATGGATATACATCATTGTTGAACTGTTCGTAGACAGGTATCAACATAACAATGCCCTCCAGACCAACCTAGCCCTGTAGTTTGATTATGTTATGGTAATCATTGTAAATAGTAAGGGGATATATTTTTTTCCTTTCCTATCTCATAAACAATTTAAATAAGCCAGTATTTTCGATGAAGGAACTCATTTGTTTGATATATTATGATTACGACAGAACTCATCTGTGCCTTTTTTTGGCCTTTTCCCGCTCGTGACGGAACTTGGCATTTACCGCGTTTGTTTTCGGTATCCATCAACTCGTCATGTGCCTGCCGTATCCCATGACCATGGCAAAAAACCACCACGATTGTTGTGGAACAAACTAACCTAACGTAACCTACCTATCCTAGACTAACCTAACCTGACATAATCTAACATCCAATACGGACCTATTCGAGTTTCCAGACTATGTTTTAGACAGTTTTGTTGACGAGGATTTGAATTATCCGCCTAAAATAGGGGCCAGTAACGAAAAATAAGGTCCCTGTACTAATAGAAATTTAAATTTATTTATAAATATATATAACATTCTCATTTGTATTACTGCAATACTTCATAAAGTGAAAAGAGGTTTTCCTTATTGAGATATATTATATTTAATAAATATGCATCCAATGCCTTTTTCCTGTGTTTGTCCTTTATGTTTTATCTTTTACATGTTCCTATCTATGTGTCCTATCACTCTTTACAATTTTCCATCTTCTCCCCCTTTTTATTTTGTTTCCTCTTTTAGGAAGTTTCATCGCACGTTTCACACTCCTCCCATACATATATATATACATATATATATGTATATACATATATATATGTATATATATATATGTATATACATATATATATATGTATATATATATATATATGTATAAACAAGCTATTCTGACATCCGTGGAATGTAGAACTAAAAAAAAAACACAAAGTCCTTATGAACAAATGTCCTGTGTTTGATGGTTTCCAAGATAAGGCCTTCCAAGTTTCTTCTGGAGTTGTTAACAGCCCTATTTGATGCAATTCTGTTCGTGTAGCTGCAGCCTTGCCTGTGTACCAGCAGTGATACGTCCCTTACAAGAAGTTCAACAGGAACTTAGAAGGCCCTATCTCGTAAACTATTAAACATAGGACATATGTTCATATGGATTTATTGTATTGTTTTGAGGTCTACTATCCACACACCAGTTACTCCCTACATAAACTGGAACACACTGTATTATATACAAGCTGAAATGTGGGTTTACCCTTTCACAGTGATAAATGAACGGCTGGGGACTGGATGTTGTGACTGTCCTAATATTAAGTTAGATTATAAGGCATATGAAGCTAAGACAAGCCTGGAAAGCTGGTAGTGGAAAATCACAGGGAGACTATAACTTTGTTTTTTATGGGATATAAAACCAATCACAGGGCCAATTAACATTTTAGAAAACATTCAAAATTAATAATTTAAGTAAGTAGCGTTACAATATTAAATAATAAGACTTGAAAATCGATGTGCTAATATGGTTTTAGTGTAATCAATGGAAGAAATCAGTAAAAATCCATTAACAATAATTATGAAAAGGTTTTGCAAAAATAGATTGAAAATTATTAAATGATTTACTAGTGCTAAGATATTTTCTTATAAAAAAACATGAGATATAGAATGTAGAATAAAACACCCATCATACAATAACAGTAGAAACTTTAATAAACAAAAGATTAAAAATGAAATAAAAAATTAACTAGTGATGAAACTTTAATAAATGCAAGATGGTTGCTAAACAAAAATGAGCACCATGTAACAAATGTATACGTATCTTTGAAGACATTTTAAATTAACACTAAATTATGAATTATAATGGAATTAGCTATTACCCCATTGGCACGCTTTACACAAGTTAAATTGTATCATTAAAGCATGTCAAAAGCATAAATTATATGGCAAATTGAAAGTTACATGTAAATTTAAACGTCATACTTTATAAACAACAAATGTTGATAAAAAGTTATAATGGTACAAAAGTGTGAATTAAATAGAAAACATAGCTAATCTGAAATATGTTTTTTACACAAAAATAAGGATATATGTTCTTAATTTAATGTGAAACTATGTATAATTTCAAAGTATTATTTTGATATGTATTTTCAACTTTGGTCATTTAGTTATTGCACAATGCTCGATTTGGCTGTTTGGAGACGACCAAAGCCCAAAATTGAATAGAACTTTGAGCTTGGGTCATTTTAAAACGTCCAAACCAAGGATTGAGTAAAAAATACTTCCATTTGCCATTTTCAACGCCTAAAGGTTTTTCCACAAAGCTTCACGCGACAGTTAAAAAACTCTAACTCTACATTTTATTTGTACTTGAAGTACATTATAAATGGATGATTATAGTCATCAAAAATAGTGGCTAAGTTAAGTGACTAATTTATTTTATTTTGTTCTAGTAAAAAGTGACCTTAGATATCCGGCTGCATGTATAATTTTCTCTTCTATTTGTTACATAATGTTTATTATCAACAGCTTAGGCCTAATACTCTTTCCCATTGACGGACATATGAACAGTCTTCTTTGTACTGGTCGAGGTTCGAACATGGTCGGGCTTACTAAGGATGTTTTTTTCCTAAATGGTTTCCTCCTCTTCTTATTCAAAAATGCTGGTACATTTCCTTTCTATTTTCTACTACTTTGATTATATCCCATTAGATTTATTAGTTACGAATAGCCATCTTCGGTGGTCACATGATCTAAGGCGCTACACTTGCGATAGAATGCATTTCCGAAGACGGGGAGATTGGGATTCAATCTCAGTTGGTTGCACTAAGGGTGTTTTTTCCTAAATTGTTTTACAATCTCCCTCCACGCAAATGTGAGTGCACTTCCTCTAAATTAAACCTTCCTAATCTCTCACTCATAAGCGTAGCTGGTACATAGGTGTATAGTCCAAACAAGTAGTAATACACGATGTTGAAAATAAATAAAAATAAATTTCATACAGACAGGACGGATAGTAAGACTTGGAATACATTAAAAAAAGGCACTTTTAAAGGGTGTCTACATCAGAGATTTTTAATATTACTCAACTCACGGCACACTGACCAAGGCGATAAAATTTTCAAGGCACACCATCAGTGTTTTAAGAAGAGATTTTCCTAAACTGTTTTCCACTCTCCCTCCACGCAAGTGTGGGGTTTACTTCCTCTAAATTCAACCTTCCCAATTCCTAATCAATTGGCTTAATTAAAACTTAAGCGTATAACCCGAATGGGTAGTAAGACGCGGTGCTAAATAAATAAGAGATTTTATCTTTGAAATAACGAGTATTTAGATTGTGTTTGAAAGTTCAATAATTGAAATTTTAATAACATAAATTTTTTTATTTTTAAAAATAGTGTTGATCATGGCTTTTAAAAATATTTATTTTTACTATTCAAAATTGGTCTAGCTTATTTTTTGTCTTCCCTAGAATTCCTACGGCACACCTTCTAGCTGTTCACGGCACACCTTCAAACCGTTCGCGGCACACCGGATTATAAACTCTGGTCTAAAGATTTAAAGCAAACCAGTTTTTATTATTTTAAGGACATTCAATAATATTAACACAGCTTTTTTATTTATATTTTATTTTTCATAACTACATCTTACTACTCTTTTGGGGTTATTAATTACGCTTATGATAGTTTTCCACACTTCCCCCACGCAAATGCGGCTACACTTTCTCATCCCTAAAATCTCCAGTATGATTAATACATAATCGTAAAACTTGAACGGGTAGTAAGACGCGATGCTGAAAAAAACTACGTTGATGTGTTAAATTGAATTTAGAATGTTGAATTTAGAGTAAATGTACCCGCATTTGCGTGTAGGGAGAATAGTTAGTAATTTGGGAGTAAGAACCTTCATTACACCCGACCGAGATTCAAACCCCGATCTGTTCGTAATTGGAAGTCTAGTCTATTGAGAGATTCGAACCTAGATCTCCCCATCATTGGCGGCCTGGCCTGAAATGAGAGTAGCGCCTTAGACCATTCGGTCACCGAAGTGGGTTTAATCTCAATGAACTAGAACTTTCTAAACCAATGTAATTTTTTACGTTTATAGGTAAATATATATGTTTAAAACCTTTGTGACCACATCGGTGGACACGCAGACTAAACGTCAGCCTCATCAGATCTTATTTACCGGTGATAAGGTGGTATAATCTATTAAAGAATTTCCCATTCATCCTGCACGTAACGGCGGGAACATTTCCTCAGATTTATATGTCCTACTCACACCAATGGCGTAGAATTGGGTGGTCCAGAATCGGTTGAAATTTTATGGACCCTCTCCCATAGGGGAATTTGATAGATACGTATGAAACTTTTATTTTCTAAAGGTATAGTATGATTTTATAGCCGACCTCCCTTACCCTCTATCTAGAAAAAATAACTTCCTAATCCCCTTGTTCACCCCTAACACATTATTGTTAATAAATGCTGAGATCATGGATGGGGTGTGCGATAAATAATAATCCTTCATTAGAAAATTGCTGTTCAAAAAAAATATGTTGATTCACTCATTGTATTAAAAAAAATGTAAGTGCTAGTAAATTAAACATGAACTTTGATTTTTTTTTTATAGGAAGCCCAATTTTGACAACCAACATTCATTTAAAGTTACTAAAAATTCTGCATGCTATAAATATGTCTTTTTTGATTAATAAGTTACAAAGTTAATCTAAAAAGTTATCAAAAACCTCCAATAATACTTCCTAATGGATTACTTTATAATTTACATTATTAATTAAACGGGCTAAGAATGCAAATAAAATATTTTAATATTATGTCTCGCTATTGTGGCAACATGAGTTTCCAGTTTTTAAAAAAGGAACTTACTATGAAAATCAGGCTTTACCTGTGTGTATGGATTGCTCTAAGTTCGGAGACGGTGCTGATGTTTCGTGTGAATGGACCGGCAGTTCACAAGCAACTATGTGTCAGTTATTATCTACAACACGACTAATATAAGCTAGAAACCAGTTTTGTTTGTTTTTTACTCTCTAAACTAGATATCAAGGCTATATATAATATTGACGGTCAATACACTAAACATATTCTAGGCACATTCACTCTATCGGGATCCACATGCTCGTTTTAGGAATATATATATATATTCTTAGCACCACGTCTTACTACCCGTCCTGGTTAACTTTTTATTGTTTCCTATTTTAGAATCTAGATAAACATAGCTATCCGCGGATTTTAATCAACCTCTTGGCGGGAAGTTTCTTACTGGCCATTTTCTTATGGATACCAAACAACCCAAGTTTTAGACGATTTTAAAAAATCAACTAAACTTCCTTAAGATCAAAAATATAATTGTGTGATAAAGAAGGATTATATTTAGAATTATTTAATAATGTGTGTGTACTGTTTCTATGTTATAATTTTTAAAACCCGTCAAATAGAAGGTAATTGCATTGACATAGGAAATCCTACGTCACAGGTAGATAGATAACATCCTTAAGTTTAGAAAAAAATCAGTTTTGAGGGAAACTGTGCTAAGGAACATTTTTGTTAGAACCCATTTATTGCTCAAAATAGTATAATCTTTATAGGTATTGATGGGTGAATAGGCTTAGACGTTTAGAAATAACTTGCTAATAAAAGAGTTTTTCCTTTTTACTTTCTCTCGGCCAATTGGAGAGAAAGTATTGTGATCGTCAAAAAAAATTTAACTCGAAATTTTAATAAAATTTTTGGCGTTTCACTACCCCCCGAAATAAAATAAAAGTGTTTTCCATAATTCCGTTTGTCTGTACCTCGGGATAGAGCCAAAACTATTTTATCGATTGGACTAAAACTTGATATTTGGTGTTTTCATAAAATCCCCCAAAGGTTTTGTTGGACTGATATATCTAACCCTAAAATTAAGGGTAGTTTACCGGTACTGAAGGTAAAAATAAGAAATAAATGTTAAGGAACTCCGCACGAAATTTCTCGCTCTATTTTTTTTTAGAAATGAAGATATTTACTCAAAATTCGTAATATAGTATACACTAGCAAACCCGAGAACAAATTGCGTTAGACATACGTAAAACTTTTTTTATTCGTGGTTTTAAATTCCATAATTTGATTTTAAAAGTATAAACGTCTTCATTTGTATATTTGGATCAATACAAAATATCGATATTGGGTCCACAAGGGTCAACATTTCGTATTAAAATGTCAACTTCCTTTTTAAAATTTTCAACATTTTATTAGGGGTTGCACATCTATGGTTATTGCATTGCTATTAAATTCCTCATTTATAAATTTTTACAAATAAAATAGGTAAATATTGACTATTTAATCTAAAATGATTGCGATAAATCATTGTTGTATAAACATTTCTCCTAAGAGGTTGAAAGAAAGAAAACATATACTTTTTGAGAGACTTAAGTTACTCATTTCTTACTCTATGGCATTAGAGAATTATTGCGTTAAAATTTAAAGTAGAATCTCTTTACAACTAAAGCTCACAAAATTGTATTAATATATTTGCCAATATCACAGAAACTTTTGGTTTTATAAAAATACATTTCATATAAGGTTTTTTTGTTTTTAATAGTACTACAATTTTGCAATGATAAGTTATTTAGTATCTCAAATAGTTGCGGTGATACGGAGATTTCCGCTTCTCTAAAGTACCCTAAATTCATTTTCATGGAGAAATTAAAATAGGCAGTTTAATTACAATCTTAATCAACGCCCAGTTACGAAATTTAATCAAAATCGTTAGAGCCAATTTTGAGAAAATCGATTGTTTCTCTTTTCGCTTTTTACTAAACTACTCTTAATTATGGGGTTAAAAAGACACAAAGATAGACGGCATATCAAATACCACTTTTTAGGGTTCGGGGGGTCAGACTTCGACATCCATCAACATTTCAGGTTAGATTTTTTTTATGGTCGCAATACTTTACCTTTAGTGTTCGAAAAGTTTATATATATATTTATATGTATATATATATGTATATGTATATATATATATGCATGTTTGTATGTTTGCGTATATATATATATGTATATATATGCATATATATATATGTATATATATATGCATATATATATGTATATATATATATGCATGTTTGTATGTTTGCGTATAGCTTGAAAGTTATTGGTTTTATAAAAATTTGTTGCGAATAAAATATTTGTATTATAAATAGATCTACATATTTACAACGCTAAGTAATTTCATATCTCAAATAGTTTCGGAAATATGATAAAAAGTGAGAATTTACGCATCATACCGGAGCCCTTAAAGTCATTTTGCTGTAATATTGAAAGTAGCCATTTTGTTTGAATTATTTATAGATTTTAGAAATGAAATTTAATCAAAATCGTTTGAGCCGATTTTGAGAAAATTGACTTTTTCTATTTTTGCCATTCAGTAAACTACCCTTAATTTTAGGTATATCAAATTTTAAAAAAAACTCGGGGCAAACCTATGAAAACCCTAAATACCCGATTTTAGCCTGATCGGTAAAATAGTTTAAGCTCTAGTCGAAGGTACAGACGGATAAACAGGCAGACGGAAATTCAAAAATCACTTTTACGGATTCGGGGGGGTCATGAAACGTCGAGATCAATTTTATTTGTAAAGTTCAGAAATTACGAGAAAACTTAAGACGTGGGGGAATTACATGATCTTAACTAATTATTGTTTTTATATGATGCTAAACTTTGAGAAGTTAAGATGTTGAGGTTTAAATAGTTACTGTTCGATAATTTATTTTAGAATCTGGTTTAATTTTTTTAAACTTTGAATTGAACTAAGAAGAAATTGGATGTTGAAGAATAAACACATATCTTGGTAATTTCAACATTTAAATCAAACTATCATGTTTGCTATTGAAAAGCTAAACTGGGAATGTTAAAAGAACACTATCATGGATCTTTAGTCAAAATTTTCGAGAGTCAATTTTCTTGTTTGATAAATTTAGATATTTAAAAAAAAAAATTATAGTTGTCAATGCTTTGATCCTTAAATTTTTGTTCGAAGCAATCCAGTTTGCCTACATTTGAATTACTAATTTTTTATTCTGAGTTTTTGAGGATTTAAACTTTAGACTTCATATGAAAATAAGGTGTAATCAACTTTCTTCTTCGTACATAAAAAATATATATAAAATATTCATATTATATGACCATCTCAAATTATATTATTAAAATTAAAGTCAAACTTTATCCCTTGCATTTTTCTTTGTTTTGATTGTGACTTGTTTACCTCTAATAGAACACGCACAGGGTTTATAAATAAGTTTACTTGGATCTATGCCAAAGGACTTAGGAGTAATTAAATTTGAGGAAGGTCATACATAGTTGGACCTCTTTTTCGTAAACGGTTGAGTTGCGTGTCTCTAAGGCGTAATAGTTTGCCTCAGGCTATTGTTACTTGTTCGACTCAAACGACTAGCTTTGATTGTTCTTTATTACATATTATGTTTTGCGCCTTCTACTTGGTTGATGACAAGAAGGAAGTCGCATAACAATGTATAGCCCTAATCATATGGTTTCACAAATCTTATAAAATTTTATTAAATGTATATTTTAAGAGAAAAGCTGTAAAACATTGGTTCCCAAAAGGTGGTCCACGGACCCCTGGGCGTCCGCGACAACAGCCAAAATTTAGCAAAATAAAAAAGTTAAAATAATAATTAAACAACAGCAGGCCTAATCTTAATCAATAAAAAGCTTCCGACTCTTCTCACACAGCTGCGCAGTGCTTATTCATATTAATCCGGTACGTTTTATTATTTTCGTGTGATTGTTTTTAATCATAGATCGTTGGCTTGAAAAATTGTGGTTAAAAGAGGTTTCACTTATCTCACTAATACTGGACCCAAATTAATAAATTTGAACTTTTTTGTAGTTAAAAAATTTTCATGTAGGCCTAACAAACCTTTTTTTTGTGTTAATTATTACTATTATATTCATTATTATTATTACAACTAAAGTTAGTGTAAAAATAAAATGAAGTAAAAACACATTTGACTCGGATTTACTGTGCCAAATTCCCATGAATTATTAATATGGGGAGGGGGCTATTTTCTATTCATAGAATAGATTATATTCTAATGATTATAAAAAACGGGGGGCCCACCGATCTCAATGAACCTCTTGGGGGGGTCCTTGACTGGTAGATAACTGGGTACCACTATTGTAGAAAGTCTGTGTGGTGCACCGTACCATTTATTTTTAATTATGGTCACTATATAATGGAGGCGAAAGTTATCAATATATTTCTATAGGTTTAAAAACTTTACATTTTAATCCTTTTAATTTAAAAAATAATAATAAAATAATGAGATAAGCTTGTTTTCAAAGACGATTCGCAATAAATGAAACATTTCTTAGCTCAAGGTTAGTTATTATATCAAATTATCCTCAAAAAAATTAAGTTATGTTCATAACAGGGTCACGATAGAGCATTTTAAGATAGTTGAGAATGGTTTAGTGATTTTGAAGATTCATAACTGATATCCTCACATGAAATACAGCAATATTGAGGATATTTATCCTCAAGTAGATGGTGTCCTTAATCTGTGTCTGGAGTCATAGCTGTTGAAACATTATGTGGGTTTTTTTAAATCAACATTTGAATACATTATTTATCACCTAAAAAAACCAACACAGGCTATACGTGTACTTAATATAATAATAACTATGCGTGAGAATGAATAATTATATTTTCAATAAGACGATTCTGAAATACTAGCCTTCTAATTTTATGTTTAAGTAATCTTACTACTTATTAGGACTACCTTAATTATATTATTATAGCCCACTTCAGGGTCCCAATAGTCTGAGGCGTCATTTTCGTGCTAGACTCGCTTTCTGATGACGGAGAGCTAGGGGTTCGAATTCCAGTCAGTTCTACTGAGGGTGGTTTCCCACTCTCCTTCCAAGCAAATACTGGTATTTTAACTCTAAAATTCATCTTTCCTTCGCCATTATCAATTAGATTAATGATTATTATATAGAGGGGTATAATTTTTATTTTAGACCCCGTCTTACTACCCGTTCGGGTTATACGATTATGTACTAATTACACTAATGCCTTAGGGATTAGGAAAGTTTAATTGAGAGAAGGTGCACTTGCATTTGCATGGAAGGAGAGTGGAAAACCATTTAAGGGAAAAAACTCCCTTAGTGCACCCGACCGCGATCGAACCCTGATCTCCCCGTCTTCTGCAGTCTAGTATACTACGAAAGTAGCGCGTTAGACCACGTGGACACCGAAGTGGATGGGTATTACTTGAACAGGTATTAAGAAAAGTGTATTAAAATAAACAAATATGTAGGCCTATATTAATATTTACAATCCTTTAAAAATATTTACTTATCGCGAATAAATAAGGTTAAAACAAAATATCAAGGCCGTGGCCAGGGGGGTTTTGGGGAGTTCAAAGCCCTCCCTCCAAAGTTTTATGAACAAAATAAATCATTATGGCTCTATTTTTTGTTCAAGCAATATCAAAATTAGGATACAATTAAAAATTGGGGGACTGTATTACCATAAAAAAACACTATAGAGAGCTTCTAGAGGTGTTTAATATTCAAAATTGTTCCTAGCCTTTAGCAGTTAGGGGGTTACGTTGCCAAAAAACACTTCAGATAGATTCTAGAGATGTTTAATATTTATAACTGTTACTATCCTTTAGCAGTTAGGGGGTTACGTTGCCAAAAAACATTTCAAATATATTCTAGAAATGCTTAAAATTTATAACTGTTCCTATCCTTTAGCAGTTAGGGGGTTACGTTGCCAAAAAAATTTCAGATAGATTCTAGAAATGCTTAAAATTTATAACTGTTCCTATCCTTTAGCAGTTAGGGGGTTACGTTGCCAAAAAACACTTCAGATAGATTCTAGAAATGCTTAATATTTATAACTGTTCCTATACTTTAGCAGTTAGGGGGTTACGTTGCCAAAAAACACTTCAGATAGATTCTAGAAATGCTTAATATTTATAACTGTTTCTATCCTTTAGCAGTTAGGGGGTTACGTTGCCAAAAAACATTTCAGATAGATTCTAGAAATGCTTAATATTTAGAATTTTTTCTAGCCTCCAGCAATTGGGGGGTGTGCCCACCAACCCCCTGAAATGATTGACTAGCTACGGCCTTGCAAAATATGATGTATATATAATTTAGTGTAGTTAGGAAACTATAGAATCTCCAAAAAACTTTCAATAACTTGTATTTTAATTGGTTAGTATTCTCAGTCGGTATATTTTAATAAGCACTATCATCAATCATGGGACTACTTTGTGATGTAAGGGAACTATGAGTACTAAGTAGATGTATTGCTCTACCACTTTTACTTTTACATTGATTAATATAAATCATATAAATCTATGCATGTACGTAAATAATAAAGTGTACTAACCCATAATTGAAAGAAAAAAATATACATTCTGATGTATAATTAGTTTGTTTCTTTCCCAACTAAAAAACCTACCTTTTGGCGTATTTTTTAGTTATAATTATTATCTTACAAAATAAATGCTTTTAATAAAATAATATTACAAAGATAATAAAGATAATAAGTCCTAAACTGATGTACTAATAATTAAAAATCGACCAAAACAATGTTGAGTGCATTTACAGTTTATAAAATGTTTCAAAAAAGATTGAAATTTACATAAAACGTGTGACTAGCATTGAGTTCTTTTAAGAATTAAAATGTTGAATTTTAGGCCTATATAAAACCATTTTTTAAATAATATATTAATATTGAAATTAAATAATTAAATTTTAATTTAACAACAGATTGAATGTAATTAAAAAGTGACTAGCAATGGAAATTTTATTAATAATTGAATAATTGAATAATGTTGCACTAGATGACACCAACAATAAAATAGGAAAGTTTATCATAATTTATAATCGGTATAGTATTAAAATGTTACAGTAGGGGGGAAACGGGGAATTATAAGGTTAGAAAATAAGGTAAGAAAAGTGGGCGGCCAATTATCTAGTGCCTATGGGCGTCAGAGTCGAATATCTGTCCCTGAGCATTAGGACATAGTTACATACTAGACACAGTTCCCTGGTAATAATGAAAGCCTAAGTCAGACAAGCTACACAATGAGTTAACACATATGTTTTAAAAGTCAGCTTGCTTATAGTTACCAGTAAATTACATTTAACACAATATCAATGACACCTTTTTTAATCTATAAATAGGTGCGAAACGAAGAAAAGGGGCTTCTTGTTTTTTTGGAGAGTCTTTAGAGATTCAAGGACCATCAAGGTATAAATTGTGTGGTTCTTGTCCAAGGTGAGGTGGAATAGTTCAACTATATAGACGTGTCCAAGGACTGTTTAATAAAACGACTGCTTTGTGTTACAACTTTCATGGTAGGTATTTTACCAATTAACTACCTGCATCACATTATTTATTTTAGTCTGTAATAAATCCATCATTAAATCGAGTTTGACTCATTTAAACGCTCCTACCGGAGAACTCTCATCGTTTGAGAGGCTATCCTGACAGATTGACGTATATATCATGAATAGGGGGATAATGGCAGCGACAGATAGTTCTTATTGTAAAGTAAAATGGGGTCTTAAAATATTTATATATATATAAATAAATAAAATACTACTCTAAAGCCACCTGGCTGACTCACTCACTCACTCAGTCAGTCACTCACTGACATTAATGTTTACTCACTTCCAGCTGAGCTAGAAACTTGAAATTTGGCAAACGTAAAGCTTCTAGCCTGTAACCGACGGTAGAATTCCAAAAAGTTAATAAAAATTATTTCTAGCCCCCGAAAAAAATTCAAGATGTCGGAGCAACTTTAAAGTCATTGCTGACCATTCTTTGGAGTTCTCTTGTGGCTAAACGGTAAGAACTATCAAAAAATGGATTGCACCATCAGATACGGATTTGGCGAGATAGAGCTAGATTTTTTGCTTTCAGGTAAATTTTGTACATTTTCCACACTTTTTTAATTTTATGACACACTTATGGGACAGCTAGAATCATAAAATTTGGCAAGCATATTGGCACATCTATTTGCAAGAAGCGTGCCAAATTTGACGACTGGGAATTTGGGGGCGTAGCCCCCAACGAGCAAATCAAGTATATATATATAAAGCGAAAGCCCTGACTGACTCATCACTAATTCTCACACTTCCCACGAAGCTAGAGGGATGAAATTTGGCACAGGTGTTCCTTATAAGCTTATTAGGAAAAGTAAAGATGTTTCACATCCAAAAATAAGTAATAACACAACACCTCGTGTGAATAACGGGGATTCAGCTAGTAATACATATGTGCATGTATCAGCACCGGTGGGCACAAGGACTAAATATCAGGCTTACTTCGTCTGGTGTTCTGATGACGTAGGTAAGTGTTCTAAACCTAAAATCCGGTGTACTAAATATGAATTTTCTTGTATGGTTTCCCAAACTACCTCCTCTGAAATGCGAATACATTTCCTTGAAATGTAAGATACGGTGATTAAAATATTTAACCAGTGGGGTGCAGATGAGGAAGGTAGAATCTATAAGAAATGCACGCTTATTTTAATGGCGGGAGAGGGGAAGAAAAAAACTAACCTCGTTGAACCCTGCTTGGATTTAAATACCAAGACTCCCCTCACCGACAAACCAGATTACGCAGTGGCGGATTTAAAATTTTTGCACCCCTAGGCACAATTATAATATCCCCACCCCCACATTTTTTCAAGATCATTAGGAGGTTTTGGAGGAAAGAGATGTTGGGGTGGAGGGGGGAGCGGAAGTTAATATTTGAGGAAAGAATTCTACGAAAGAAAATCAGGCACGTACACGCCATAAACGTAATTATTAAAAACAAAATATTAAAATAAAAATAATGTTATCCAAAATCTGTCACCCCTAGGCCCGTGCCTAGTGGGCCTGTAGTGTAAATTCGCTTCTGAGACTACGAGGACTTTACATTTAGTTTATTCGCCCACAGTTAGTAATAATAATAATAATAATAATAATAATAATTCCTGGGTGTCCGGGCTACATCAATCTGTAGTCCAGTTTGTGGAAAGATTAGCCCAGTGATGGGCTAACTTTTTGAGGAGTGGGCTGAAAGAAAAAAAAAGAAAAACGTCAGGTGGGCCAACACAGTTTATTAAAAAGTCACGATGATACATTTTACAAAAATATTACACAATTCAGTCCTATTAATTATTAAATGGATTTGTAATCTAATTCTAGTACAATGTGAGTTGTCCACATTATTTAACAAATACTTAACACTACTTGAATGAAGGAACGTGTGAAAATTGAACTGTGACTGTTCTTCTAAAAGTGTTTTATAGTCTGGTTCCAAACGGGACGAGATGACTCTCAGTAGTGAAGCTAAGTGACCAACTATTAATCTGTATCTAACATTACTATTTCGTAGTTTCATGGTAAAAAAAAACAATTTTTCACATATATATATATGACGATGCAAACATGGCGATAGCCTTCTGGTCATGAGATATGGACTTTAGGAAACTTTATTTCGATAAGGATTTGTAGAACTCAAATGTTGCTTCAATTGTGTGCTATATTTTCAATTCAATTAATTCAAGCTGAATTTCGTGGATTGTTTGCGTATTATTTAATCTCTGGACACTAGTCATTAAGTTTTAAAATAGAAATAAAAACAAACGAGTGTGAAATGGATTTTTTCTTGTTTTTCCTCGTTTTTTAACACTTTTTGACCAAAATTCGGAATCCTTTCCCAGGCTTTACTTGCCCCATCATTGTATTAGCCAGTACTAATGTACCATTGCCCAGAGGATGCCCGAAAGTAATAATTACTGTACATCCTTTCCATGGAGACTCTTTCCATGTCCTGATGAGATGAGGTGATGGTGATAGTGAGTATGATGGGGTGTGGAACTAATGAAGATTTTTTTAATATCGAGTCTTACTACCCGTTCAGCCTATACGCCAATGAAAATCTTAAACTAGCTTAAGGTGGATATGTAGTTGATGCAAATCCTCGGTCCCGACACAGATTTATCTGATTGCCAAACTCTTCCTTCACCTCTGACAAGACGTGTATTAATCACAACTTGTGAATGTGTGGAATGCCAGGCCTCAATCGTGGTTCGGATTCCACGTTAAACTGTAGGTCCTCCATTTCATCTCACAATCACCCTACCATTACACATCAGCGTAAGAGCGTATAAGCCGAACGGGTAGTAAGAGGCGGTGCTAATAATAATAGTTGATGCAGGAAAAGTTAAGTGTTTTTTTTTCAGTTTTTATAGCAAAACCTTTTTTTTCTAGGATATATCAAATATATTTTCTTTAGTGGAAACATAGAGTTTAATTTTCTTCATAAGGTGATATCAACAATAATTGTTGAATATCTGTGATGGGCATGGCGGGATTAGATGACACGCTTTAAAATTAAAATAAAAAGGTGTTATTAAATTATCAGGACAGTCATGACAAATATTCACAAATTATTGATATCATTACGTGAAAAAAAATTAAACTTTGTGTTTCTATTGAATAAGTATTTGAATTTTTGACCAAATAAATATTTTTATAATATATTATGATATTTAGCACCGCGTCTTACTACACATTCGGGTTATACGCTTAAGTACTAATTACGCTAATGGATTAGTAATTGGAAGGGTTGAATTTAGGGGAAGTGAACCCGCATTTGTGTGGAAGGAGAGTGGAAAACCATTTAGGGAAAACCACCCCCAGTTCACCCGACCGAGATTCGAACCTCGATCTCCCCGTCCTCGGCAGGTTGAGTTCAACACGACTAGCGCGTTAGACAACTACGCCACCGAGGCGGGTCAATATTTTTATAAATAAACTGCAACAACACTTACATTTTCTTGAGTCCTTTAAACTTGCCTGACTAAAAAAATCCTGGTGACCATGGGGATTATTCTCCTTTCTAGGAAAGTCCCCTAGTACCAGACGGTAATCTAACCAGGGACCTCTAGATCAGCAGCCAGGTACTCTGACCTTCCACAAAACCGGTTGCACCCACCAATGCGGGTTTTTTTTTCCTTTAATAGTCTAACTGTACAAAATATTTCGCATTATAAAGAATTGTGTCAAGAAATGAATGGCCTAGCCTCCACCTTGGGCGTAGACAAAGTGTTGTACTTTCTGGTACATGAACATGGTCAACAATGTTGATACATTATGCCTGAGTAGCTGACATATTGCCAATAAGAGGTTTGCGTTTAAGCTTTGTCCCTGCTGGAGTAACATAGAGCAACCTCCGGGTAGCACAAGTAGGGATGTGAAAAAAATTATCGATACTTTACTAATAACAATATTTTCCTTTCGATACTAGTATTTTTATTCGATACTTTTAATGATATTAGTACTCACACTCCGGTATTGGATTGGTATCGAAATAAACAACTTTTTTGCTATCTTCACTCATGCTGGGATTAAATGGGATTAAATGTTTACTAGTTGGAAATGTACAAGAAGATCTAATGACACTATTTCTCATTTCTCAGTTCTCACTCATATTTTGCATGATAAGCCAGAAGCAACTCTAAAACTCAATCTCTTTTACCTTATCATATCTCGTAGTTGTTCTTTCATCTTTGTTTATCAATAGGGGTGAGTGGCGACCAGTCTTACTACCCCTTCTTTTATCAATTAGCACGGTCATCAAAAACTAAACAAAATAATATTTTGTAGTAAACTCAAAAGTCTCCCAAGAATACGAAGCAGAAAAGTTTATATGCGTTTCGATACTGATACTTATTGTTACCGATACTTTTATTTCGGTATTATTACGGTATCGATACTTTTGTTCCGATACTTTTAATGAATACAGTATCGATACTTTTCTTTCGATACTATTACGGTAGCAATACTTTTGTTCCGATACTTTTAAAGAGTACAATATCGATACATTTCTTTCTATACTATTATGGTATCAATACTTTTGTTCCGATACTTTTAATGAATACAGTATTGATACTTTTCTTTCGATACTATTACGGTAACCATACGGTTGTTCCAATACTTTTAATAAGTACAGTATCGATACTTTTCTTTCGATACTATTATGGTATCAATACTTTTGTTCCGATACTTTTAAAGAGTGCAGTATCGATACTTTTCTTTCGATACTATTACGGTATCAATACTTTTGTTCCAATACTTTTAAAGAGTACAATATCGATACATTTCTTTCTATACTATTATGGTATTAATCCTTTTGTTCCGTTACTTTTAAAGAGTACAGTATCGATACATTTCTTTCGATACTTTATCCCTAAGCACAAGGTTGCAAGATGTTTTGCATTCAAAAATTACTTAATCACCTCCAATCTACAAAATGTCCAACATGTAATAAGGTGGTTGTATCATGTTGGTGTTTGTGTTCTATAATTAAAACTGGATGAAACACTGTCCACACTGGAGAAACAATTTAGAGTTTGTGTCAACATATAGGACGAAGAAAATGTTTTAATGGCAGCTCTGTTCGTATCTTTCATGTTTTTGGCGTTCCAAAGACACGGATATTGTTTGTAATCAATGAATTAATTGAATACAATTCTCTGAACTCCATTTAAACACCACGCCATGAATTGTTTACTAGCACAACCTTTTTAACAGCAACACGTACCACTTACTAGTCTTAAATGAAACAAAATGTATAGTTAGAATAAACATTTATTCATGTGACAGAATTTTATTATATGTTTCACAATTTATTTTGAACTTTACATCTTCGAACGGACACAAGAGACAAACGCCAACTTTGCATTTGAAGTCAAGTTGTTGCTTTAAGTTCCTATACGTTTCTCCAGTGGAGAATAAGGTTAAATTTTGACAAAACTTTTACAGTACACGAGTTTCTTATTTACTGGAATGAACTTAATATTTTTGTATGAATCTACACATATATAGACTTGTAAACATGGTTAAAATGTGACGTTTTACACTCCGAAAAGACCACGTATTTCTGCTGATCATTAAGATTTAAATGCAAGGAAAACCAAAGACAATTGGTATAAAAACGTAGCATGAATATTTGTCAAGCGAGTAATATAATTTAATAAGATGACAACACAAATTTTAATATTATTTGTATTTCTTTTATCCCCTGTTTTATCCATTAATCCCTGACGGTAGTACTTTACAATGCAATGTTCACGGTGGTAAAGGAGAACATAAAAGTGACCTTAAGCTCAACAGTCCTTTAATTTCTTGTTATTGGATGTATATGCTTTGTTCCATGAGGTTTTTGGTTCAAACCCTCGACAGGTGTGTTATTCCCTCTCCCCTTAATAATGAGGCCTCGCAATCTTTAAAAACACGAGAACTGGTAAATGTATTTAAATGTATCTCTATCAACACTTTTATTAAGATTAGATAGTGTTTATTATTAATAGTCAGTATTTTGTCACTTAAAGGTAGTTGTTAAAAAAAGTATTTAATTTTTGTGGGAATCCTTTTAGATTCTTTTAGTTTAAAATTAAATATTTATTTGATCTATGTCATAATAGTTTTCTAAACTAAAACTTTTTTTAGAAATTATTTAATAAATTAATAGACAAACTTCATTTTCATTTTATGTTCTTATATTTGATTTATTTTTAAGTACAGTTGGTGTGTGTAAATTTATCCAGATTATTGTTTATGTATATATGTTAACCAAAATTGGAAACGTTACACACTAAGACACACCTTCCACCCATTCCATCAATATTCAAAATACTGAGTCAAATTTGAGTATAAAATGTATCCGAATATTCTAAGAGGTGAGGTGTAGCTCTGGTAGGTAATGCAGTTAGAGCCAGACTTAGTGTGCTAGCCTGGAGTCTTTATGTGTAGCTCTGGTAGGTAATGCAGTTAGAGCCAGACTTAGTGTGCTAGCCTGGAGTCTTCATGTGTAGCTCTGGTAGGTAATGCAGCTAGAGCCAGACTTAGTGTGCTAGCCTGGAGTCTTTATGTGTAGCTCTGGTAGCTAATGCAGCTAGAACCAGACTTAGTGTGCTAACATGGAGTCTTCATGTGTAGCTCTGGTAGGTAATACAGCTAGAACCAAACTTAGTGTGCTAACCTGGAGTCTTTATGTGTAGCTCTGGTAGGTAATACAGCTAGAACCAGACTTAGTGTGCTAATCTGGAGTCTTTATGTGTAGCTCTGGTAGGTAATACAGCTAGAACCAGACTTAGTGTGCTAGCCTGGAGTTTTTATGTGTGGCTCTGGTAGCTAATGCAGCTAGAACCAGACTTAGTGTGCTAACCTGGAGTCTTCATGTGTAGCTCTGGTAGGTAATACAGCTAGAACCAGACTTAGTGTGCTAACCTGGAGTCTTCATGTATAGCTCTGGTAGCTAATGCAGCTAGAACCAGACTTAGTGTGCTAACCTGGAGTCTTCATGTGTAGCTCTGGTAGCTAATGCAGCTAGAACCAGACTTAGTGTGCTAGTCTGGATTCTTCATGTGTAGCTCTGGTAGGTAATACAGCTAGAACCAGACTTAGTGTGCTAACTTGGAGTCTTCATGTGTAGCTCTGGTAGGTAATACAGCTAGAGCCAGACTTAGTCAGCTAGCCTGGTGTCTTCATGTGTAATTTAGGAAGGTAATACAGTTTGGGGGGTTCGTTTGATCTTGTTTATTGAAATAAAGTTATTACTATAAGAGTGTATAAATTTGATGTAAATTTTAAGAACAAGTTGAAAGAATTTGAAAAAGAGGTCTTCGTTCTATCAGTGTTCATACTCATCAGTTCTGCACAATAACCTGTCTTCGTTGGAATAATTTCGACTCGACTAATGTAGAATATACGGCTGCTCGACTATGCGCGATTGTTTTATAACTCAGACTTTCAAGATGTTTTGGGGGTTCCTTTTTTTGTACAGAACAGGAAATCAAACTGTAGGATATTCTCCTCACAAGTTATTGTAGCTCGATAGCTGAGTATGTAAACCACTTTGAAATAGCCCCTTAACAAATGGTGTCCTTCTCAGCCACCTTTCTTGAAAATATGTGTGTATATAAGCATATTTATAGCATGTATCCATGTGCGATGTTGATTTATTTAATCTCTATATAAGCTTATGTCTTTAATCTTTGTATTATCCTGAGATAAACAAAGTAAATATGTATATCTTTGCAAAATAATCTTCATTACACTTTTTATTTTGTAATCACCCTAGTATTTACATCACCTGCTGCCATTGCTAATACTGCACCTGAAATTATTGAGTATCCAAGAACACAGAATTAATTCTAGCCATTTGCCAAAATGTCCACGACAAATGTGTTTAGAAACATGAAATTAGCTGATTTTACTAAATTGGCTGAACGGATTTGTTATAAGGCCTTCCATTCCTCTTTAAGGTTTAAAAGAGTTTTTGAATAGTTTTCCCCTCATTGAGGGTTTCGTGGACAGAACATTAAAGCCCATCTGGTTTGGTTTCCTGGTGATGGGTTCGATCTCATACAGGTGTACTAAGGTAGTGTATTTTCATAAATGTTATCATACCTCTTTCTACCCAAATCCTGGTAAATCTCCACCAAACTTAACATTCATACTACCCAGCCCAATATTGTGAGTAAATGTGGATATCCTAGACAGGTAAATAAGGGATTTAAAAAAATCAGCTTTTGAGTTAAGAAAACATCTGTACAAAATAAAATTTTATAAATATAATAAAACTATTTATGTGTATAAATGTATAAGTTTTGTTGATACATATAAATAATATAAGATTTATAAATTTATAATAATAAGAATGTGTATTAAATAGTATAAAATAGTGTAAACTAACATATTGCTTCAAAATTGGATGCCATTTTTCACAATCATTTCTTGATAGCTCTGCTAACTAAAACATAAAACATGGATACAGTTTTATTAAATAAATTGTATTTATTAAAATTATAAAACTTTTGAGAACAAAATTCGTAGCTTGAAGAATATGTTGTTAAAGATGTAAATTATATATACCTTTTATGTGCTGTATAGGAATTAGTACTTGGAATTTATATTTAAATTGATTATACAAAAAGGAGGACGTTTTCACAATATAATTAATTGCTAGGCATTCATATAGTTAATTGAAACACTTGTACTAAAATAATTGTTTCTAAACGTCACGTATTATTATCCATTTGGGGTTTATGCACTAAAATACCACACTTTGTATCCAAGTATTTAATTATGATAGAATGCTAAACAATTTTGAAAATAACTTGACCTAAATGATTAGGCTCAACAGAAATGCACATAAAGGGTTATTCAAAAGTAATGGTACAAAAGTTAAACGGTTTTAATCTTAAACGAACTGACATACAAAAACCAGCATGGAATTAAAAGACATCTCCACAAAATTAGTTTTAGACTTGCACTTGACAGGAACAAAGGCCTATAGTAAGTTATCCTTAAATTTCGTGTTAGTTATCTAATTCTAGACAGACAGACAGACAGACAGACGGAAATGTGAAAAACAACCTTTTTGGCTTTCAGGGGGTTATGAAACGTCGACATTCATAAAAATCTTGAGTTAGATTTTTTTTTACGATCACAATACTTTCTCCAAGAGGTGTCAAGAGAAGGAAAAAAATAAAAGGGCGGTTCTCCCCGTACTGGTGATCACGTGATATTAAGCGTCAAGCTCACAATTGACTGAATTTCCTGTGACAAAGAGGAGTGTAGAGGTCAATATATAATCAAATTTAGTCCCTTAGGTCCACAAAAGTTCCTAATTTTGAGAAATGGTCCCTAAAGTTTTTTAAATCCATTTTATTTGCACAATTGGTAAAATTGTTTTTGTAGAGCTACATTCAACAGACCCACCAGTTACAGAATCAGCGAGTTATTGATATTTTTAGATTTTAAATAATTTTTCGTATTGTTGTAACCTAATCTAATGTTGGCAATAAATAATGAGAAATGGGATAGTCAAGACTAAAGTATTTTTTTTTAGCTTAGCACCATGCCTTACCATCCGTTCGGGTTATACACTTGACTAAGATTCGAACCTTGATCTCCCAGTTATCAGTAGTTTAGTCTACTGCGAGAGTAGCGCCTTAAACTACACGGCCACCGAAATGGGTGAAGAAATCTAAAGTTCGAATTATTCAAATACACTAATACCAATGGCTAACATTTATTTTCTCAAAGACTTGTTATATATATAAGTGTTATGTACTTTGATGGAAAGTTTAAAATCGAAAACTATTTTTGCTTTACTCGAACATCTGTTCGAGATACAGATATATTGTAGAAAAATAAATAAATTTCTTATTGGTTTTATAAAAATATACTTTGTATAAAAGAGTTATATATTTAGTAGTAACTACTACCTCTATAAAATATGAGTAATTTGTATCTCAAATAGTTGCGGGATGTGATCAAAATTGAAAATTTCTGCTTTCATAAACTGTCCTTAAAATTATTTTCATAGAAAAATGAAAACTTCCATTTTGTCTTTAATATTAATCAATGTCCAGACACAAAATTTAATCAAAATTGTTAGAGCGGTTTGCGAGAAAATCGATCTCCCCCCACTCCTTTCAGTAAATTACCCTTAATTTTAAGGTTAGATATTTAATTCCAAAAACCCCTCTGAGGGACCTTATGAAAACCCTAAATACCAAGTTTTAACACGATCGGTAAAACAATATTAGCTCTAGTGCAAGATACAGACAACTTCGCAAAAAACACTTTTTCAGTTTCAGGGGGTCATGAAACGTTAACATTTATCAAAATCTTGAGCTCTTTTTTTTTTACGATCACAATACTTCTCTTTCTGAGAGGCCAAGAGAAATTTTTAAAAAAATCAAAATCAGAAGAATAAATTTTGGATATTGTTGATGATTTTTTTTTATGTCTTAATACACATTCGGACCATCCACATTTAATTACACTAATGGAGTTAGGATGAGAAAGTAAGATCTAGGAAGAAGTTTTTGGAAATCATTTATTAAAATGTATCACTATCTCAACCAGCCAAGAACTATGCCCTGGCCTATGTGTTATCGACCAAACAGACCAGATAAGCCTGACATCTAGTCCATGATAGGTTATCAAACATGAATTAATTACATAGAGAAAAGTATACAAAATATGGAATACATTATTAAATAGTGCTAACATTTATTTCTGATAAAGAGTATAATGCATCTT
Source organism: Timema genevievae (assembly GCA_902155825.1). Taxonomy (NCBI): domain Eukaryota; kingdom Metazoa; phylum Arthropoda; class Insecta; order Phasmatodea; family Timematidae; genus Timema; species Timema genevievae. The sequence continues at coordinate 78,847 of CABFWO010002600.1, forward strand.
ACACTTTATAATTATAATTATTATTATTATTATTATTATTATTATTATTATTATTATTATTATTATTATTATTATTATTATTATTATTATTAAGCACAAAGTCTTACTACCCATTCGGGTTGTACGCACTTACGCTAATGTGCAATGGTAGGGTGATTGTTAGATGAAATGGAGGACCTACAGTTTAACTTGGGATCCGAACCACGGTGGAGGGCCTGGTATTCCACACATTCATAAGTGTGTGATTAATACACGTCTTGTCAGAGGTGAAGGAAGGGGTTTGGCAACCAGATAAGTCTGTGCCGGGACCGCATTTTATAATTGACTGTTGAAATGTATATTTTGAAATATTTGATTTCAAAAGTTAATAAAAAAATATGATAAGATAAATAAAAATATACAAAAACAGAAAAGTGTAAAATCTGATATATATTTTTTATAAACGGTCACAAATATGGAATAGTGATATTTTTGTGATCTAATTTTCACTTTTTACCAAAATCACACATCTATGCACCCGATTAATACCCGGAACCATCTGTGTGGCACCATCCCTCACAAGCTATACATTGTACCCACTCTTCCCCACATTTGTCATGAAGGAGTTGTTCATTAAAAAACAGGCACTCTACACTGTCATCATATGTTGGTTTGACACTTTAAGGGAGTTCTTCGTCACTGGAATAATACTGAAATTGTATATCAGATTCAGACTCCGAACTTTCATTGTCACTTTGGGCTGTCTTTATGTTCTTAGCTTTTTTTGTGTGTGTTTTACAACACGCTTCTTCAGCTTTAATTCCTTAGACTTGATGCTGATTGGTCCTGCCCCAGATTTCTCCAGAAGTTCAGCCTTGTGTGAAGAAGATGCTATATAACCTTGGCAGAACCAATTTCTCTTCCATGATAGCTAGTTTTCTTTCACATCACAGGAATATGTGAGATGTCTTTTGGGCTTACAGTTGCTCGTTGTGTTGATGGGTGAACCATTGTATTATGTGACGTTGTTTGTGGTGACTGATCATCCACTTTTGTCGTAGCTTTCTTATATTGGACATCAGATGCATCCTGTTCCATCTCTTCGGCAATAAAATCAAAGTTAAGAAATATATTTTGGTCTACTGGATGTATCCCTGTTTGTTTTAACCCATTCACAGCTATCTCTCCTGTGTGCACTTTCATTATGCTTTTGCAAACAGCTTGTAAATATCAAACTCTGTGAATGGACGTCCTTCATTGCGGATGAATGGTCTGATAGCCTCGCTTTAATAAAATTTCAGGAGTCCCACGAAGGTTTTGTCCAACGGTTTTAGTTTGTGAGTTGAATGGGATGGCAGACAAATTATTGTGACGTGATTTTCTCGAGCCATATCCACTACGTCTATGTTTCGAATATGGCTGTAGTGACCATCTAGAATCAACAAAAGAGGGGAAATTGCTGATGTTTTGGTCACTTTAACAAAATGTTGAACCCACTGAAAGAACAAATTAGATTGTACCCATCCAGATGGATGGCAAACTCCAATACTTCCTGGTGATGCTACTTCCATTAGAAGGGGGCTCATGTTTTTGCGAAGAAATATGAGCATTGGTGGTATGAAAGAACCTGCTGCACTCATAGCGGTTACAATTGTAACTAAGGATCCCCTTTTAGAGGAAGTGATAGCACCCTTTTGTCGCTTTCCTTTGTGAGCCACAACCTGCGAGATTTTGGTTTGAACGACTGAAAGACCCGTTTCATAAACGTTAAATATACTATCAGCAGTAAATTTCTTTTCATTTAGTTCCTTAGTTAAAATGTCAAAGAAAAAAGTGACATTTGCTTTTGTGAATCCTTTGGCCCTAGAAAATGACGTGCCATTTGGTTTCCTTATGGACAGTTTTGTTGAATGAAGCTTCATAAAGAGACCAAAAACCAACCTTTTCCCGCAAACCCTTTCTCATCAAATGGGTTTGGTATATTATTTCTTACAAAAATCTGGTAATCCATCAGTCTAACATCCTTCCTGGTCCACCCAAAATATTTTTCTTCTGTCTAAAGAATATGACTAACCAGCTCATCTTCTAATCCAGGTGGCAGGACAGTTTTACGTCCTAGTTTTATTGAAACTGCCTGTTGCGATTCTTCCTCCTTAATGCAAAAACTAAAAAGTGTTCTTCGTGGAACTCCATAAGTATCAGCAGCTTTAAGATATCCCATAGTATTACTACGTACAACAGAAATGGCAGAGATCATTATTTCTCTATCCCAATCCTTTTTCTTATTTACACTTGACATCTTGGCTGAAACAATGTCGAACCAGGGATCGTTAATATTATCTAACCACAAATATGGAATAATACATATTAGTAACTCACGTTGAGTCCATATTTATAGCCGCGCCATATCCAATGAACGCACGCCATATTGGCATCACACTGCTATTACTAAGTCAACTTCAATAATGGAAAATATAGCGCGTGATCCTCTTTTTAATACACGATACTTACATGACTTAAAGCTACACTCATTTTTTTTAGCACCAAGACATTTATTACTTAAATACAAATGTTTTTAACGGGCGTAAAACAAAAACGTTACAGCCACTTAAAATGCCATCATCATATAGCACGATTACGGACCAGACTGACGTCAGAGAGGAATTATATGCCAGAACGTGGCAGCACCATCCGAGGCAGAAAAGAAGCAATTCCATATTAATTACCTCTTCCATATTTGCATACTTTCCTCTTCTTAAGGGCACTAACTTTTTAAATATAAACACCTTCACATTACATTTACTATGCAATTGGCCGTTTTGAAGAATGAAAAGCACTAAAACAATACTCTTATCTTAGAATGTTCTGTTTTGATTCTTTTTTTTTATATATAATTTATATGTTTGAGTAGGACTGATTGCCTAGACCAGCGGTTCCCAACATGGGGTACGTGCCAGGACGTTTGGGGTTACGCGAAAATATTTGAAAATTGGTGAAAAGTGTTACATATGCCAGCAGTGTAAAGACAAGATCAGTCAAAAGTTTTGAAAATTACTCAACGATAAGGTGAATGGCAGTGCGGATTTTCTTCTATATTTAAACTTGATACAATTATTTAAATTTAAAACTTAAAGTAGTTTTTATAATTATTAATTAAGTAATAAATTAATCATATGTGTCAGTTTGTATTGTAACTTTTGTTGTTTTTTTAATGTATAAAATATGTACTCTGTATTTGGCTTATTACTACATTGTTTTTTAACCCCATTATTAGCCCATTTATTTCCAGTTGTAACAAATAAATCAGAAATAATTACTAATGTAATTAAATATTTAAAAATATTATAAAAATTAAGGGCACATTTTATGGAAATAGGTTGCTAAGGGGTACTCAAGAGAAAAAAGGTCGTAACCTCTGACCTAGACCATTTAATTTGTTCTAAGAAGTGAGATGATTTGGAATTAAACATTGCTGAAGACGAGCTATTTGCACCATCTCACTTTCTTTTCTTTTTTTCTTTTTTAAGTTTTAAACTTTAATTGTAAGTTTAATTCTTGTGTATCATACTCTAATACGTGTTGATTGTGCACAGAATAAGTCCCGATGGTTGAATTAAATATAATTAAGTAAATAATTATCCTTATATTGTTCATAAGTTTGTTTCCTATGTCCAGTTGTGTATTTTATTTATCATTTACTTACAACTCTATGACATTAGGAACTCGAAAATTCATTGCTGCACTTACAAAATACTACATCTATCCCTATCTTGAGATAGTTCTATCCAGTCCACCTCATTACTCCCTAACTCTATCTTGAGCTAGTTCTATCCAGTCCACCTCATTACTCCCTAACTCTATCTTAAGCTAGTTCTATCCATTACACCTCATTACACCCTATCCCTATTTTGAGCTAGCTATATCCAGTCCTCCTCATTACACCCTATCCCTATCTTGAGCTAATTCTATCCAATCCACCTCATTACACCCTATCCCTATCTTTAGCTAGTTCTATCCAGTCCACCTCATTACACCCTACCCCTATTTTGAGCTAGTTATATGAAGTCCACCTCATTACACCCTATCCCTATCTTTAACTAGTTATATGAAGTCCACCTCATTACACCCTATCCCTATCTTTAACTAGTTCTATCCAGTCCACCTCATTACACCCTATCCCTATCTTTAACTAGTTCTATCCAGTCCACCTCATTACACCCTATCCCTATCTTTAGCTAGTTCTATCCAGTCCACCTCATTACACCCTATCCCTATCTTTAGCTAGTTCTATCCATTCCACCTCATTACACCCTATCCCTATTTTGAGCTAGCTATATCCAGTCCCCCTCATTACACCCTATCCCTATATTTAGCTAGTTATATCCAGTCCACCTCATTACACCCTATCCCTATCTTTAGCTAGTTCTATCCAGTCCACCTCATTACACCCTATCCTTATCTTGAGCTAGTTCTATCCAGTCCACCTCATTACTCCTTAGCTCTATCTTAAGCTAGTTCTATCCATTCCACCTCATTACACCCTATCCCTATTTTGAGCTAGCTATATCCAGTCCTCCTCATTACACCATATCCCTATCTTGAGCTAGTTCTATCCAGTCCACCTCATTACACCCTACCCCTATTTTGAGCTAGCTATATCCAGTCCACCTCATTACACCCTACCTCTATCTTGAGCTAGTTCTCTCTCTTTCAGGTCCATTCTAATGTTATCCTCACATCTGTGTCTAGGTCTTCCCAATGATCTCTTTTCATTGGGTTTGCCGGTCAATATCACGAACACGGTTCTAGAATATCCCATTTGCACCCACCGTAATCTACAAGACTTGATTTATCATAACAATGGCCTGTTATGAGTATAAGGTATGTAACTCATCATTATGTAAACTCTTTCACTTTCCAGTAGCGTCAAATTCTTAATTAAATTAAATTAAAAGGCTTATATCCTAAGGTTACATGTTGAAATATTTAACCACCAATTTGGCTGTAACCGGATATTTAGATTTAAAAAAATTCTTTTTCATTTAAGATTAGCTTTCTGAACATCTGCAACGCGTCTCAGTGCTGTTAATTCTGCCCCTCCGACCCCCCTTTAAAATATAGGGCAGGTATGTATGAGGAGGATATTTAGAGTAAATGTGTCCACATTATCTTGAAGAGGTAATGGAAAAATTAATGTTGATACATCAGATATTTTTTTTAAAAAACACTTCCCCAAAGCACCAGACTTAAAAGTGAACCGTCGGCAATCCAGTCTATGGTTGAGCTGGACGTATTGGACCATGTAACCACCATAGCAGTTTCTACAATAGTATAAATAACTTATTGTTTGTAATTACCTGCAGATGTGCCTGCAACAGGAACATACAGTTTCAGATCCAACATAAAGTCCACTATGGATTCATTCAATAGCTGGCTGAGTTTCGGTAGTATCTGCCTAGTAATTCCAGGGATATAATGGTTCTAGGACACAAAAAACAGAAGTTATAGCTATACATACTCACTACATATATATGTATGTATAAATGAGAATTATAATTGGGCAATCGACCATTTATGACGTGAATACGTCTTTAAATTTGCTACCATACGGGGGCAATCCAAAAAACTTAATGATAACAAAATTGGGGGATACAGTTTGGTGTTGTAGTTTCGAATCTATCCTCTACATCCAAAATTAAATTATACCACTGGATAGCTAAAGGATCAAATAACTCGTTACGATAAGCGAGAACAGTGACGCATCGCGCGTGGTGGAGGGGGAAGTGCCGATATTTTGAGGTTATTTTGCTGCGTATCGAGATTTGCAATTAGTATAATTTTTGACTCTGAGAAGCTACGATGTTCGTTTAAGTTTAAACGTATTCACGTACAACACACGGCCGTGTTCATGACACAGCCACACCACATATTTTTTTTTCAGAAGAGCAAATACAAAATTTAGTTTTGTAGTATATCTTTATTTAATCTAGTTATCTACTCTATGAAATAATTTATTTTAAGATTTCGCACATTTCTTAATTAAACCAAATACACATTAATAATACAAATATATAATGAAAAAATGATTATATAAGTGGGCTTATAAAAAAAAGCATAGTAATAAAGGTGAGCTTTGTAGAAGGGTTACTTATATAATGAACTTTATTATATATTAAGGCAATATTAATCTACTTTCATAATTTTTTTTTAATATGCTTACTGTCCTTTAAAAAAAATAGCATGTAGCTACAATGATTTTAAATTCTAGATGTGTTTTTGTTTTGTATGTCATGTGATTGGGAGCAGCACTCGTATTGGCTGCTTGATTATAACCCCACATATAATTCTAACTGAAAGCAGTGCTCCTATTGGCAGCTTGGCTCTAAGCCCACTTATAATTCTTACAAAGTAGCTGGGTATAAAAATTTTAAATGAACATTTACAGTATTTATAGTGGGTTTACAGTCATTTTAATGGCAAATTTGAATTCCCCGCACAAAAGTACACGAAATGGCGACAAAAACTCATTTTTGTCAAAATGGTCGATAGCCCACTTAGGACCTCAATTTAATAAGCCCATTTTAGGTAATTAAAATTACGATAAAACGGATGAACTGATTTTGACAAATAAATACTCATTTTGAAATATAGGAGTCCAGGATGTCCTCAAAAATAGTATATTTTGAGAAAATACTGATTTTTTAGTGAGTTTTAATCTTTTCTGCTGTGTGCGTAATGGCTCTTTGTTTATATTATCATGGAAATATACCCAAAACAAAGTTTAACATAAATTGTAGCACAATCTACTGATATGTTAATAAATCTATACAAAAGAAATTTGACCACCTCTCTGTTTTAGTTGTCAGCGTTCCTGGCTACATATCCAAAGGTCCCTTGTTCGATCACCAGCACTTACAAAATATGTATGTGAATAAGTGAGTCTTAGAACATTATAGCACCAAAGTAGGTCTCTTTCTGTGATAATTTGTTTCACACACAACAGATTAATAAAAAAAATATCAATCGTGACAATAATCTAAAAGATCTGTTTAAGCATTAAAAAATCAAATATATTGATAACAAACTGTTTTAAGTTTGTCTAGGTCTCATAAACGTTCAGTGTAAAAAGGTGAAATGTGTTGGGGAAAAAATAAAATACTTCTGAAAATAATATATATTTTTTTAAATAATTTTACTTTCAAACTTACTTTGCAAAATACTGAAAAGAAAGATTGCTTGAAAATAAATTAATTTTATTTTTATTTCAATAATATACGTAATATTTACTAATCTCACCCCACCGCAATAATAAACTTATTAAACTGTTTAAACCATAAGTCGGTGACGTTTATGGAAGATCGCATGAAAAATATTTATTTATTTGTAAGTTATATTTAACTTTCTGTCATAGCTTTTTGTTGAAATTGTTACCTCAAGTTTAGAATATGGCATCTTGTCTCAAAAGAAATCTATCTATTTCAGGCTAGTGCTGCAAGACGAGTGAAGGTGTTATTATACTTTACCTAACTGTGAGTCGTAATTTTAAGCTAAAGGTGGTTAAAAAAAACCAATATGTAAACAGGCTAATAGATTAACATTTTTATAACTGTAATTAAACTGGAGTCAAAAGCCTATTTAACACAGTTTTTTTTTAAATTGATGAAAGTGAATGCCATTCTTCTCAGTAGGCTGCACAATGTGTTTGAAAACTAGATAGGCTATTTGATTGAAATTTCGTTGATAAAATATATTTTGTGTTCTATAGTATTGAAAAGTCAACCCCGGTGATCTTGGTGTAAAGTTATCGCCTCAATACCCGATGTTCGTTGGTTCAAACCCAGCTGAGGTCAACGGATTTTTCTTGAGCAATAAAAAAAATCCATAAAATAACTTCCTTCAGAGGGGAAGTAAAGCCAATGGTAATTTGTATATTGTGGTATATAAAAGAACCCTGGAAGGTATGTGAGATTATCTTTCCGGAAAAAATTAGTAGGCCCTTTTGATCACGCTCATAGAAATTCGGTGTGGAAGCCAAAGGGAATCACCACACTTAAAGAATTACCCTGGTACATGAGGTTTCTTCTACCAGATAGCCCAGGCATCACTTACCAACAGAAAAGCTGAGTTCATGCTCAGATCTGGATGAATATAAATTCCATCAAACCAAACTTCGGGTTATTGAATTGAGAAATAGAAAATATTAAAAGGTGCATTTTAGTAAAAAAAAAATGTACTAACACTCTCACAATATCTCCATTAAAATCACTAATCCAAGCCACAGATACACGATACTGCAAAATTTTAATATATGTTGCTCGCGAAACAGTATGACAAATTGAAAGTAGCTCCCATAATTTTTGCGTTTGGCAACCCTTGCTATATACAACTGGACATGCATAGCCATTATCCCTAAAACGTCATCATCATCATCAACGGATTTCATTCTGTGGCCGGGTACGTTTAGTTAAATGCCTCCATCTTCCTATATCCTTCCACCATTCTTCCTCCTTTAATCGCTTTCATTCTTCTCCTTTCACTTGCACACTTTCTATTATCTGCTCTTCTTATCGCTTTCTAGGTCTTCCTAGCGATCTTTTTCATACTTACTTCATTTCCATCATTCTCTTTGGCATCTTCTCCTTCTCCATCCTCTTAACATTCCCATAGTATCTTTCTTTCTTCCTCTAATTATACTCCTTGTAATCACACTCTTTCCCGGATAGCTTCATTCCTAATCTTATTTCTCCTCGCGACAGCTAACATGCCCCTCACAAACTTCATTCCCACAGCCTCGAATTTCCTAATCTCTCTTACATTCAATGTCCATGTTTCTGCTGCATATTTGACTATGGGTAAAAAGTACGCCCTATACAGCACTTATTTACACTTCAAGATCACTACAATATATTTGTCCTATCTATTTTATCTCTACAACAGACAGGACAAATATATAAATGACAGGGGCTGAAATTACGTTACGAAAGCCCATTAAAATATGTGCACATTATGATGTCATTAAAGGCAATGTGCTGGGGATTAAATAGCATGTTGGTCTTTTTGGCTGTGTATTTTATTAATGGTCTTTGTGTGGTTTTGTCTATTTTTTCTGTTACTTACTTTAGGCGTAGCTCCTATAGCAGCGTCTACGAGATCATCAATTACTTCTACGATGTTAGAGCTGCTTTCGTTTTTGCTAGCTTTGGTTGCTTTATCCTGGAATAGATAACAGAATACATTTTACATACCCGCAGAATCTTAAAACGTAATGTTTACCAATATTAGGCCAATGCTAAACTTATAAAAAATTAATCTCAAATATGAAACCAAATCTAACTAAAATTTGTATTCAATATTAAATTCCAAAATTTAATATTTAAAAGATTCAAATCTAAATCTAAATTTCAATTTAAACTAGATCTTATAGTTGTAATCTATTGAGTTTAATTTCAAACTCAAGTCTAAAAACTAGACATTTTAATAAACATTCTTTTATGAAACACCCGCCTTGGTGGCGTAGTTGGCTAACGCGCTAGTCGTGTTGAGCTCGACCACTGAGGACGGGGAGATCGAGGTTCGAATCTCGGTCGGGTGAAATTCCTAAATGGTTTTCCACTCTACCTCCACGCAAATGCGGGTTCACTTCCTCTAAATTCAACCCTCCCAATTCCTAATCCATTAAAGTAATTAGTACTTGAGCGTATAACCCGAACGGGTAGTAAGACGCAGTGCTAAATATTATTATTATTATTTTATGAAACCTTGACTCGATCTGATATTAAAATGTATCTATTTAACTTATTTCAGTAAAATATTTCAAGCATGTAATGAGACCTTATCTATCGAATCAACCAGTAATATTTGACTTTTCTGTAAAAACTGGTGAATTCCATTATATTTAATACTCCGTGTATAAATCAAGCATTACTAGTTTATTGTATTATATTTCAAAAATATACAGGCTGAGGAGTAATTCACGGATACGGAGAGTATCACAATCATGATTAGTTGGGTAAATATAAGTCGAAAAAACTCTTTGCCAAAAATCCGCTCTTCCCATACCTTTTGAGAAAAACGACATTAAAGTTTGGAGAGGAGTGATGTGGCAACACTGTGCCTGAAATGTTATGGTCATCGGCGATTAGGCGTAGACAGAAATTCCAGGTCAGTATTGTGTAAGCATCAAGAAACAAGACACGCGTATAATAAGTACTGGGATTTGGCAATGGCCGTGGGAGCATCTGACAGCTGAGACAGACCTGCTGTACCCTGATAGCTTCCCCGGAAGACGTCATCCGAGCGTGAATTTGTTTCGCCGTTCAGAACAGTCGGGAGACGGGTCAAATGGGGCCAGCTCCACGAGTGAATTCAGGAAGTCCACACAATGTACGGACAGCAGATGTTGAAAATTATTGTGATAACTGTCTTCCAACAGCAGCCAACGCGCAGCTCCCCGAGACGTAGCACAAGCTATGCACATGTCACAGGGGTTCAGTTCCGCGAGGTGTCGCGTGATTATGGCTACCAAAGATACCATTGTGGGGCAACGCAGCATCCGTTCCCGATTGATCTGCCTATCCGGGGACAGTTTTGTCAGTGGCTCCAGCAGCAGAATCCGGACATAATTGGGCACTTTCTCTGGACTCGTGAAGCCTGTTCCACTCAAGAGGGAATGAATAACACCCATTACAATCACCTATGGGCAAGTTCTAACTCACACTCCGCTCGCGTTCGTGAGTGTCAGCATCTATTCAGCGTTAATGTATAGTCCGGTACTGTCGGGAATGTGATTGTGGGCCCCCATTTGCTACCAGATCATTTGGCTTCTCAGTTACCGTCCATTCCTTGATATGGTCTTACCTAAGACTACTGGAAGCCCCTACTTGATGAAGTCCCCTCCAACCAGTGGGAGGGTAGAATGGCCACAAAGATCGCAGAACCTCGCATCATTTGATTTTTTTTCTTGTGGCGTCACTTCGAAGCACTGATGTACCCTCTCAATCTGTCCGAGGACATTGTGGCACGAATATATGTGACTGTTACAACAGTTGGCGTCAACATGTATCTCCGTGTTCACGCTGAATCCATACGCCATTTGGAACGATGCATAGCCATGCTAGGATAAACCTTCTAAACACCTGCTGTGAACTAACATATATACCTTTGATGTAAGTTTCAGGCACAGTGTTGCCACATCACACCTCTCTAACTTGAGTGTCGTTTTTCTCAAACGATATGAGAAGCACGGATTTTTTTTAAAAAAAAGAGTGTTTTCGACTTATATTTACCCACCTACTCATGTGGTACTGTCCGTATTCTTGAATTAATACCAACCCTGTATATATAAAGTTTATATTAATATTAAATTTTGTCCAACATTTTATCTCAGTCGGTAGCGTGTCTGTCTACTGAGCTGAGGAGCCTGGGTTCAATTCACGCCATGGCCGAAAAAAATTATCATTGTTAGAATGCGGGTTTACCCCCCTTTCACAGTGCTGAATTGACGGCCGGTAGATGAATTTTGTGTCATTACTAGAATTAAAATTAGATTAGAAAATACAAAGGCATATAACCTGAACAAAACGCGGTGCTAAAAAAAGGTTAAAAAAATAGAACCGACAACCCACAATGGCATCACGTTACATAANGGGGGCTGCCTGCTGTGTCTGTTTTAGATTTAAATTAGTTTGTAAGTCGTGTGTTGAAATAATCAGTATTTTCAGAAAGTGCCTATTAAAACCTCAAATAAATGAAAGACAAAATATTTAATTTAATAAATTTAATTTGAAATATATTTCATAACCAAATATTTGGAGTCGATTCAAAACAGTTGTAATTTATAAGATGACCGATTCGGGAATAATTTGAAAACTTTCCAAAGCTGTATATTTTATTGGGTATCGATTCGTGTTGGTAAGCAATTATTGTAATTTGATTCGATAGCGATGGATTTTATTCGATGCCGATTGTTGTATCACGTCAGGGCTATCCCCATTTAACTACACTATTGAGGTAGTCTAGATAAGGTAAGTAGAATTATTTCAAGGAAATTTAACAGAATGTGTGGTGAGAAAAAGTGCACTCAAGGGGTATCTCAAAACCCAGGGTGGATACGAGTTCCATCAAGAGGTTCTTGACCTTGAATTACTTGCCAGAGGGCATAGAAGAGTTCCCTTATCATGTGTGTTTATATATTTGTCACACCATGGCCACAGACAAGAAATACCAGACACTCAGCCTCTGGCCACGTTTATTATGTAACAAGTTGGACCCGACATATTGGGAGACAACACATGAGGAAAATTAAGCTGCGTTCAATGTTGCCAACTTGTTGGACCAACATCCTAGGTCATCCGCTAGTTTTTAATCAATCTACACATTTCTAGCCATGGATAACGAGGTATTACTTGTTGTTCCTTCATTTATTGTGTTGACAGAAAATGTACTCTTGCGGGGGAAAAAAATGTAAGAAATTGTGGGGTGTTCGAAGTTTTTGACTAAACGTTGAATTGAAGGTGCGTAGATGGGAATAATGAATTACCTACGTTTGCAAAGTGGCTTTGATGGTTTTGTACGCATGTAACATTCCAAAGAACAGACTACTTTCTATATAAACCATTTAGTTTAACTGTATTAGCCTTGTTCCATTCCATGATCACAAAAATATGCAAACCCCTATGTTAAAGTTAAACTACAAGTTGGTGGTATTTGAATATTGTTTACAACTAGACGATTTGCAAATATTTACTTGAACAAAAAAAGGGCAATAATTGTATTTTACGTTTCATTTGTAATTTACATTCTTAGTAAGCTCGTTTGGAGGGTTGGTTTATGGGAAGGAGCTTGGGGTCACTACCTGAACCTACATTTCTGAAAGCTGGTTTATTAACACTAGAAGGCAATTTTTTTTCTTGTTTTCTAGCAAAAACCATAATTAAAGTGAATTGTTTATTAAAATGTCTGCTTGATAGTGATGCTGTCACTTGGGACTACACGTAGCTATCCACGTGCCAATGGACAAGAAGCACAAACATCTTAACCTGGAGGCTGTGGTTCTAGTGTACACCTTGTATGTAGTCATAGCTCAAATCCGTCACGAGAGATCAAATGAACTATATAGGTGTCACGTTCATATTCACGAACGACACATCTCTAGTTTAATTTGAGTTGTATTGTGTTTGCGTCCTAGGCCACCTAACTTAATTTAACCTAACCTACCAAGCCTAACTTAATTTAACCTAACCTACCTAGCCTAACTTAATTTAACCTAACCTACCTAGCCTAACTTAATTTAACCTAACCTACCATAGCCTAACTTAATTTAACCTAACCTAACATACCTAGCCTAGCTTAATTTAACCTAACCTAACTAGCCTAACTTAACCTAAGCTAACCTAGGCTGTATCCGAACTATCTACTTGTGCGTCGTCGCCTTGCAATGCATCCTTGCCAGTTGCATCAGTAAGGACGCAAATAAGTGTAGATCTATCCGAGTCGTCACTAATGATGCCGACGCACCCCTCCCACGTCCTTGAAATAGCTTGAATCCAAGGAGGCAAGCAATACATCATCGCCACGTCGTATTTTTGTCCTGGTGCGGGAGGTTTGACTGGCAAATGTTTTATTATTGACTGTCAACTTTGATTTTACTGTCGCCGTGCACAACTTATTTGCACAACCCACCATTTAAAATTATACTACCGGGATGGTATTATTAGATAGAACTTATAATTTGAAATATCATGTGAAATGAATTCAACGAAAATCTCTAAGTCTGCTAATTGCACGTTATATTTTAAAGTACTATTACATGTTTATTAACTCTTAAGCTTTAAAAAAAACTGATGAAAACAAATTAAAGTTAAGGTAAAATAAAACCTCTTATTCGTTTTCTTTTCCACCTTCATTAGACCCCGACCAAGATTCTAACCTCGATCTACCCATCATCGGCAGTCTAGTCTACTGCGAGATTAGCGCGTTAGACCACGCTACCACCGAAGCAGGTTCTAAATTTATTAAAAAATTGGGTAGAAAAAAAAGATCAGATCCTTTATCTAGCCGTTTTCATCAAATACAATGCATTGCGTGGTTACACCGGTCAATGCCGGGTACTTCTGCTAGTCGATAATATTTTTCAAAAGTGACAGAAGCAGATCACATGTGTACACGTATGAATATATGAATATAGATCTTGTAATTTTTTTCTATTTCTCAGATAAGAAAATTGGGGTACACACATATTCGCTATCTACACTATTATTATTACTATTATTACTATTATCATTGTCATTGTTATTATTATTACTATTATTATTGTTATTATTGTTATTATTATTATTACTATTATTATTGTTATTATTATTGTTATTATTATTATCGTCGTTGTTATTGTTGTTATTATTATTATTATTATTATTATTATTATTATTATTATTATTATTATTATTATTATTATTATTATTATTATATATTATTATATCACCGCGTCTTAGTAACCATTATATTTATACGCGTATGTACTAATTACACTAATGTGTTAAGAATGAGGAATTTGAATTTAGATGAAGGGAGAGGGGAAAATCATTTAGGAAAAACTAGAGAAATTTATCCACATTCGAAAAAAAAAAGTTCTAGAGGTTTCACATTAACCTTCTATACAAATGTACAGCTAATATAAAAATACTTTTGTCTTTAAAGCAGTTGTGGGTAGTAATTATTTCCCAGAATTTAACTGGGCTCAAATTACGTAATATCTCCTTCGATCAAAGTTGGTCTCTTGTATCATCCTGTTCATGTACTATTGAATGTCTGATAAAATTTTATCAGAAGAAAAGTTACCATATATTTGTCTATATACGAGTCACCGTACAATCTACGATCTTCTTCCGGCAACTCGCTCCATTGTTGTTTTAGGAATTTTCTGTAGGATTCCATATCTGTCATCTGGGTCCTGCAGGGAGGAAAAGATGCCACATATATTATCAAGAATAATTTGAGCATTTTATTGAAAACCGAAATACGTGTTTTAAACTACTTTTAAAGTAGGTGGAGTTAGTTAATTAATTATTTCTAATAAATTTTGCAACTTTCAACCACTCTATTTTCACAAAGATTAAAAGATAGAACTTTAATAAATGTGATAAAAATTGGTTCCTACTTTTCCAAAATCTTTCTTTCCTTTATAGCTTTAGACAATTCTGGGCCCTGAAGATAAGAATGAAGTATAAACCAAATGGGTCCTTGGGGTATCCTGAGCATGTAGAAAATGTGAGTTAAAATCCGTTTTTTAATAAGGACACAACAGTTACGCTGTACCCTAAAATTCTTCGGATTTTCTTCTTTCCAGCATAGCTTAAAGTCTAATGTATTTATTTTAGCACCACGTTTTACTACCCATTCAGGTTTTATGCTTATGTACTAATTACGCTAATAGATTAGGAATGAGGAACTTCTAATTTAAAGGAAGTGTGCCGGCATTTGCGTGGAGAGAACGAGTGGGAAACCATTTAGTATAAAACACCCTCAGCCCACCAAACCGGAATTGAACCATGACCTTCTCATAAATGATAGTCTAGTCTAGTGCGAGAGTATCCCCTTAGACCATGCGGCCACCTAAGCAGGTAATAATAACTTATATAATTGATTCTTATAACAGTGTTATGTCTTTGGGCTTCTAAATATAAAAATAATTAGCTATTTATCGGGGTCAAGCACTCCAACCATTCGACCTCGGAGGGGGGCGGGCTGTTTTCTATCCTTATGTCCACGGCGAACGAATCCTTTATCTCTTTACCTCATTCCCCTGATGTGGGCGCGCCCCACAGATAGAGAACCAATAGTATATAAGTTTGTTCTGGCTCTCTCATTAATGTGTATTTGTTTGGCTCACGAATAAACTAAATTATACTTTAACATTGGACAGTTTTTAAAATATGGTCCTAAAATACAAGTATACCGGTAACTACAATTTAATACGCTCCGGTGGCCACATGGTCTAAGGCACTACTCTCACAGTAGACCAGACTGCCGATGATGGGAAGGTATATAGGTACACATCTTGGTCGGGTGTACTGAGAGTGTTTTTTACTAAAATGTTTTCCACTCTCCCTCCACGCAGGGAAATACTCCCGGCGATCCGAAAGGCTTGACTCCTTGACGGAAATGTATTTGCTGATTTCTGTTCCTCGTGTCTTTTGTCTAAATGATGTAACATTCCTTTCTGTACCTTTGTCACTAATAATGAATTGTCTTCAAATGGACACCTCTTGCCACTGTGGCTGTCACTACGATCATCGTATCTTCACCCTCCCCCCCTCCCACCCCCTCCCGCGACGTTAGCCTTCCCGGTCATTATATCAGCGCGAGTAGGGGGATGTAGTCGGGATTCAGTCACTGTAGTGACCACTTCCTTCTTCATACCTAAAACTATTAGTGTAAATAGAACATAAGCGGACAACCCGAACGTTTAGTAAAGCACGGTGCTAAATAAAACCTACAATTGTCTAATGGTGTATTTGCAAATTGGCAAAACAAGGTCCCAGGCCTGTGCTGGGCCATGACCCACCGGTTATTGCACTCACCTGTACATCATGGGCTCAATGCCGTGGACAGTGACCGACCATTTTCTCATCTCCCGACGGAGGCCGTCAATAAAAGACACGATGGCGTGTTTGGACATCGAGTATGGAACCAAGCCAGGAACCGTACTTCGACCTAAACAAAAACATTATTTATATAAATGCCCTTTTTCTTAGTGTTAATCAGTATAAATTCCTACTATATTTGGGTTCGAATCTACTTTTTATCGAACTCGAATCCTTAATACAAATTTTAATTTTGTATGAAAAGAATGGGGTTTTTTTTTCAGCTAGCTTATATTATAAAAGTTTAAAGAATAAAATATATGTACGTGCAAAATGTTAAATGAATTTAAGGTATTATATTAATATGAAACTTAAAATAATTATTGGAACAGAACTACTTCATCATAAAGGGAAATATTACTTTTTCTTGTGTTTGTATTTTTGTACAAAAACATAATGAAAATTTATTAGACCTTGAAAATGTATATGTGACGTCACGGATCATCTTAAAGATTAACAAATGTCAACTAATAAGTACCTTTCAATATACTGAATAAATGAATATAAGTTGTAAGGCAATACTAAGAATGTATAGCTTTTTTTTCTTACTATACTTGGTGTGCTGAAATAACGTTACCATCATACTGACCAGAAATTTTTTGTACTAAATTAACATTAACATGTACTATCACGTGATGTTTATTTCATTACTAAGCACGATACTAAAAGTAAAACTTCCTTTCTAACTTAATTGGGTTGCCATCAGTATTTATAAGCAATTAGACGCCCTGGAAAGATATTTGTCGTCAGTTGAGTTTCGTTGGAGCTCAAAGATTGGTCCACATACTTGGTCTAGTTGTTATTCCACTGCGAAGGTACGCATTTGTTTCCACCATTCTTGCGGTTCTTAATGGTTCGGGGCCTACTCTGACGTCACACCACACAATTTGGGTAAATGCCTTGATGCGTTCTTAGTGCTTCGGGGCTTATTCTGACGTCACAACCACTCAATTTGGGTAGATGCCTTGATTCGTTCTTAGTGCTTCGGGACCTACTCTTACGTCACAACTACACAATTTGGGTAGATGCCTTGATGCGTTCTTAGTGCTCCGGGGCCTACTCTGACGTCACACCACACAATTTGGGTAAATGCCTTGATGCGTTCTTAGTGCTTCGGGGCCTATTCTGACGTCACAACCACTCAATTTGGGTAGATGCCTTGATTCGTTCTTAGTGCTTCGGGACCTATTCTGACGTCACACCACACAATTTGTGTAGAAGCCTTGATGCGTTCTTAGTGCTCCGGGGCCTATTCTGACGTCACACCACACAATTTGGGTAAATGCCTTGATGCGTTCTTAGTGCTTTGGGGCCTACTCTGACGTCACAACCACACAATTTGGGTAGATGCCTTGATGCGTTCTTAGTGCTTTGGGGCCTACTCTGACGTCACAACCACAAAATTTGGGTAAATGCCTTGATGCGTTCTTAGTGCTTCGGGGCCTATTCTGACGTCAAACCACACAATTATGGGTAGATACCTTGATGCGTTCTTAGTGCTTCGGGGCCTATTCTGACGTCAAACCACACCATTTGGGTAGATGTCATGATGCGTTCTTAGTGCTTCGGGGCTTACTCTTACGTCACAACCACACAATTTGGGTAAATGCTTTGCCGCGTTATTATTGCTTCGGGGCCTATTCTGACGTCAAACCACACAATTTGGGTAGATGCCTTGCCGCGTTCTTAATGCTTCGGGGCCTATTCTGACGTCAAACCACACAATTTGGGTAGATGCTTTGCCGCGTTCTTAGTGCTTCGGGGCCTATTCTGACGTCACAATCCCACAATTTGAGTATATGACTTGCTTTGATAATCCATATTAATGCACAATCTTATCTTGAAAACACAATCGTAATTACATAATACTCACCTGTCCAGCGAATTTAATATCAACTTAAATCACCTAATTACTTGGCCCCTTGATTCAGGAAAACTCTGCAACCAAAGATGATTAGGGTGAAACTCTCCTTCACACGTTCGTCATAAATCGTCAAAGTTCGTCACACAGAAACTATTCTTGATTTGTTAAGGGGGCCTCGATAAGAAAGAATTTTGCCACGCAGATGTTAAGCTCTAACGCCAAAATTAAATTCTAATACACGTTATTTTAAAATATGGTTCGCAGCAAAGTAAATTTAAAAATTTTCAAAAAGGAATCTTTTATCCTGACAGCAATATTGTTTGAGTTTTATTAATAGAAAAAAAATGTGTGAAAATGTGATATTAGCTTATTGTCAACGAATTTTTTAAACATATTTTTGGAGCTATGAGACTAGGCTCGATGAAAAAGGGCTCTATATTTACCCTTCGTCTAACAAATTCAGTACTTATTTGAGAAGCTCACAACAGAAAGTTTTAAGATATTTAAGAACTGGTGGCCAGCTTTTCCTCTTTACCTTTAGATACGAATTTCCCTAGTTTTCTTTCACCTCTTTCTTAATGACATTACAAAGGGTGGATGTAGGTGAAGAGCGAAAGGGAGTACAAGCTCAAATAGATAAGAGAAGTAGTTCCATAAAACGGCACAGATCATTGTATTTTAAGCCATGTGGCCTGGAAGCGATTGCTAATTTCTCGTTGACCGTTAAAACCATTTGAAATACTTTTCTATACTATTTGTGTCTTATTGTAAATGACTTAGTAATCCTTTATCTCCGTAGTACTATTATTGGTGTCTACAACAAACGGGTCAGATGGTGTAGTTCACGCTAAGTTGGCGCAATATTGAGACAGTGATTTAATATCCTGAATGTTTTGTCAAATTCCTCTGTTCAGCTAAACCCTTTTTAGGTTGTCTATGCGCAGAGCCCTGCTTTTATGGTGAATAAAAAAGCCCAATTTCGTTTTTAAGTTTCCCAAAAGCGGTGAATAAGCGGTGAATTACAAAAATCCTATTTTTGCGACGAAATTATCGAATTAAGACATAAGCGTTAAAAAAGTGGTTTTTACCAAACTTTCGTGATTAAGGTGACTTTGTTGGGTTAAAACTAGACTTCCAGGACAATGTTTGAAACAGGTAAACTAAACATATTGAAGTGAAAACCAAAAATTACATTTTGTTTGGACAAAACGGTAAAAAACACTAGTCCGCAAAAAAATGTGCTGTCAACTTATTAAAAAAGTCAGATTTAGCGGCAGCTGGTCTGGGAAAAGTATGTACAAGTCACAAAGACAAAATATTACACAAAAATCATCTTGTTACTTTACAAAAATTGTGACTATATTTTTAAATCTCAATTTAGGCTAGAAAAATACAAAATAACTACTCAACATCACCAAACTGCAACATGCAGCTGGTAACAATGTTATCCACTTTCATTGTGGTTCTGCGGTCTGTTACTACTAAACTATACCTAGAAAAATATCGTTCTGAATCTGCATTTGAAATCGGCAGCCACAACGCTTGCAAACACTTTGTTGCGAAGTCACTGAACATACTGTCTGTCTTCAGCCCTAGCAGCACATTCTCAATTTTTAAACTTTCGATGCCATCACTCTGTTCCATCAAAACTTTCAATTTTTTACACATTTCAATGTAGAAAAAAGACAAATCTCCATCGTAGTTGACAAAAAAGGGCAGTACTTAAAATATTTATTTTTCAATATCCCAAAATATTAGCGCGAATGCCGAAAATCACGACTAAATCGCGATTATCGCGGACATCGTTTAAAATCGCGAATATCGCGCTAAAACGCCGATTTCGCGAATTATCGCGACAATTCTGAGCATATATTTGCAATCAGGTTAACCTGAAATGTGAACATCTGAAAGAAAAAATGCCATATCTAACATTCGTGAATTATCGCGATCTCCACAAACGCAGGGCTCTGTCCATGTGGAAGGTCCCCAGTTGTGATCACACAAGGCAGGTGAGAGAACTACTTGAATCGTGTACATACCTTACAAGTCACCCCATTATTTTAACCGTGCTAACAGACACACCAGACTCACAGCCTCCAGGTTAAAATGATTGCGCTCATTGCATCAGAGTTTGAGTCCTTCACCACGGGGAACGCTCCGTGCAGTGCCACGTGACAATTTCACTATCAAGGAGGCATTTTAGAATCAGTTCACCTTAAATATGGTTTTAATAGATAAAATACAAGAGTCGCCTTCTAGTTTCAATAAAATTGCTTTCACAAAGCCAGGTACAAGGTATTAGCCCTATCCCCGCTCCCTAAACCAAACCCCCAAATGAGCCTACTCAGACTGCAAAATTACAAAGAAAACCTAGAAGACAGTGGTCCTTTATTTGTTCAATCGAATCTTTGTGACTATCTAGTTGTAAATAATCTTCAAATACCGTCGACTAGTTACGTGTCTGAAAATGTTTGTTCGTTGAAAAGGGGGTGAGAGGGATGAATTTTGGGTACGAGATCGCTGGTACCTGAACTATAGTGTTTGGACTATGACCTTTGGAAACTTGCTCTCCAGTTGGTAGAATTTAGAACGAACCATTTGAAAGTGAATTGTTTCCTTTGTAAGTGCTGTTGTCACTGAGGACTGCAACTAGCACTCTCCAGTGTCCGAGGACTCAACCTGGCTCAAGGATCGCAGCGAGACTCCCATAAGGATGAGTGTCTGGTGTATTATTTGTCTGTGATCGTGTCTTAAAATGGTGTTTGTCGCAGTGAGCGACGGGTTTGAGGGGGTAAAAAAAGATATGATATGTGAACGGATGATATGAGCCTACTAGAGATTCTAGAGATTCTAGAGATAGGTGCTGCTGTCATACTGCTGCTCTATGGGACTGGTAGTCCTCCATTCCCCACCGAGAAACACATCTCGCTTATTCAAGCGGGTCTTTGGAACGTCTGTGGGACACTCCTGGGTTGATGGCATAGTTACTCTAGATCGTGGATAAGAGGAATGTTGGATTCCTGAAGCCTATCGTGAAAGGACTACGCCAACTTCCAAAAATGGTCCCTTCTGAACTACACTCAGATTCTGATAGGAAGGAAGAACGGTTTTAGATACCTTCTTCGATAGCCGCAGGGTCCAAGCCATCACTCTTGCAATAGATTAGAAGGCCGATGACAGGGAGATTGTGGTTCTAACCCAGTCGAGTGTACTGATGGAAGTTTATTCCTTAATGGTTTCCTCACTCACTCGCCACGCAAATGTGGGTACATTTCCTTTAAATGTAACCTTCCTAATCTATAACCAGCTATCGTTATTAGTACATTATCATACAGCCCAAACGGATAATTAAACGCAGTGTTAAAAAATAAGTGGTTTTAGAAAATAGAAACAAATTTTTTGTGATCAATATTAGTAAAGTTTTATTTTATTATTGATGTAATTGTGTAGGTATTGATATTATCTATCAAAAGTTAAAGATGAACATAGCATTACTTGAGGTATGAATACATTAAAGTGGTTTTACTCAAGTTTGTGACTAATTTACTTTTCTTCCTAGCAGATTCAGAGTTTGGGCTGTATATAAAACATAAATATCTGTGTGTATTACAGTTCAAACCCGATTCCAGTACAAACTATATCGGACTAGGCTGAATTGTTACATAAAGCAGCTTGTAGGATAAACCGATATAGTCTATTGTCTCCAGGCAATACTAGTTTTCATCCTTCTTAAGCCAAAACGTTGTTAACTAACCTAACCTAACATAACATAACCTGACATAACCTAATATAACCTTACCCTGGTTTGTCGTAGTAAAATTGCAGGCCATATGAGTTTACCCTATGAGTTAGGCCAAAATTTCAGGGTTAACTAATTTGGACTAGGCTAGTAAATCCTGAAACTCTTGGCATCAATTCGGCCTAGTCCGATCTAGTTCGTCCTGGAATAGGAATCGGGTTTATGTCATTCATATATACATACATACGACGTAATCACGCCATTCCCTTACGAGATAGGCAAGAAACTGTGAATGTAACTCAAAAAACAACTTCTTACTTAATCCATCCTCACTAACTTTCTCCAAACTTCCCTATCCTTGCATACTTCACTTCAACAACATCCATACACCAAGTCAGTCATGCTCTTTTATTATTAAAACTATTAATCTTTATCTTTTTCACACGTTCATCTACAACATTTAGCCAAGTCTTACATGGCCTATGTATATAATTTTATATACCGGTGATGATAGCTTGCCTTGACGAGGAAAAACATTCAGTTTCGTCCGGTTTGTGGGCTTGGGACACCTATTTCTGCCTGGTCCAGTGAAGCGCCCAAACCACTAACCAAATAACCCGATTACTCAACTTTACTGTGGAACAATACTCTCAGGTTTATCTACGGCAAGTTATCGGGAATGTGTAATAGTGACATCAATGTTCAACACATCAATACCTACCTCGTGTTATGGTCCTACCTGCACAACTTGCGGTGAAGACGAGTCTCCCCTTGGAGGTCCTTATGAGAGGGAGGAAAGCTTTGGCCACACGAACCGAACCGAGGGTATTGACTTCGATGATTCTCTGGAATAATTCTACGGGCATCAGTTCAACTTCTCCTGTCATCAGAATGCCCGCGTTGTTGATAACCGCCCAGAGACCTTGAAATTAAAAAAAATTCTACGTCAGCTTTTTTTTTACTGCCCCTACCATCTAGTGACCACTGGTTGGCAACCTACGGCATGTGTGCCTTGAGTGGCACAAGGAACGATTCTCAATGGCACGCTGAGCGATTTGAATAAAAATTATATAAAATCTTTATTTTTAATTAAAACCATTGTTTTGAGTAATAATTTTAATAGCATCGTGTTTTATATTTCAATGATTTAATAGTTTTGTTTAAAAATTTCAAAATAATATACCTATTCAGAACTTAAATTTTTTTAAGCACATTTATAGCTTTTGTATTTAATCTGATTTATTTGATTTATAATAAGATGTTAAATATTCAGGAAACAGTAGCTATTTAATGTATTCGATTTAGAAACATGCTGTTACATTTATGTTTTATAAGGTCAACTTAAATTTGTTTTAATTGTTGCACTAGTTAGGTAGTATAAAAATATGAACGATTTGCATGGGCCTAGTTTGGTTGGCTGAGCTACTTTACAATATTACTTCGGCATAACACGACTAAAAGGTTGCCGATACAACCCCTGATCTGGTATATCCTAATTATTATATTAATAGGATACGACCCGCTTCGGTGGCTTCGTGGTCTTACGCGCTACTCTCAGGGTAGTCTAGACCGCCGATGACGGGTAAATTGAGGTTAGAATCTTGGTCGCATGTACTGAGGGCAATTTTCTCCAAAATTGTTTTCCATTCTCCCTCCACGCAAATGTGGGTACACTTGTTATTATATATCCTTTCTAAGCCCTAGAAGCGTTAGCGTAATTAGTATACAAGTGTATAAACCGAACGGGTAGTAAGACACGGTGTTTAGAAAATAGGATAAGGAGGATAAAATGCACCTACATTTGCGTTGAATAAAATCGAAAGAAACTTTAAGAAACAAAATATTCTCGGTACATTGAGGACGGAATTTTATCTTCGACCTAGTTGTCATTGACAAACAAGAACAGACGTTGCATTATCCTTCCGCCAATCGATGTCGGCTTAGTAGAGTTATTGATTTTTTTACAATTTTTATTTTTATATACAAAGATTATATCTACTAATGACTTACATACTGACTTGAATTTAGAGACTGCGGCAAATCCTGTCCGTCTATCATTTTATATTCATGTACAATGCATAAATAATAGCGAATAGAACAAAGCATATAGTGCGCAAGAAGTTTAAATACATTTTCTTCAACAATTATAGCTTTTTTAATCGATTCATAGTGTACAATGTATAACGTTGGTTTATTATTATTATTAGCACTGCCTCTTACTACCCGTTCGACTTATACGCACTTACGCTAATGTGCAATGGTAGGGTGATTGTGAGATGAAATGGAGGACCTGCAGTTTAACGTGGAATCCGAAACACGGTGGAGGCCTGGCATTCCACACACTCACAAGTTGTGATTAATACACGTCTTATCAGAGGTGAAGGAAGGGTTTGGCTATCAGATAAATCTGTGCCGGGACCGAGGATTGAACCCCGGACCCCCAGCACAGAAGTCTGACACCTTACCCCTAGACCGCAAGGTCACCCATAACCTTGGTATTACATTAAAACCTTATCCGTTATAAATGGAGTTTAGAAAAGTTATTTTTTGTAAACATCAGTTTATTTCTGAAAATCTCTTGCTCTTTACATTCTCGCGAACCCCAGAAGAGAGAAAGTATTGTGATCGTAAGACACTCGAATTTAAGGTTGTTGGGATTTTTGCACAGCATCTTACCACCTATTCAAAGTTTACGCATACGTACTAATTACGCTAGTGAGTTAGGGATGAGGAAGATTGAATATAGAGAAGGTGTAACAGCATTTGCGTGGGTGGATTGTAGAAAATTATTTAGTAAAAACCACTCTCAGTACACCTGACCGGGATTCGAACCCCAATCTTCCTGTCTTGGGTAGTCTGGTCTAATCGAACACTGACGCCTTAGACCATGTGGTCACCGAAGCAGGTTTTAATATTTTTATGTTGATGTGGATGTTGAATGAATCTGATAAAAAGTCGTTTTCTGTCTGTCTTTTTGCTCATCGGCACAAAGCCGATACCATTTTACCGATCGGGCATAAATATGATATATGGTATTTTCAAAAGGTTCCCTCAAGGTGATTTTATAATTATCGGTCTGCCCTTAGGAATAAGGACAGTTTATTTAAGGGCAAAAAAAAAGAAAAATCTATTTTTTTAAATTAACTCTAGTGATTTTGATTAAAATGCATGTCCTCTCAATTTAACATTACAAAAAAAAGTCATCACTCATTTTTTCGGCAAAATCTTTTAAAGGGGACTTTACATAAGTGAGTATCTCCTTTTTAAATGTATCTCTACCCTCTATGAAATAATAAATAGCTTATCAATGATAAGTTGTAGTACTATCAGAAATACAAAACTTTTATATGAAAGAATTATTATTTTAAAATAAGTAGTTTCTGAGTTATAGACAAAGACATTTTTAAAATGGAGTTTTAGGAGATGGGGATCTTAAAATTTGTAAATAAAATACAGTACACCTTAAAATGTGTTCATAAAAAATACAGTCCACTCATTGGCAGCTATCCTGTGCCACCCCCACCCCTCCCCACCCCCCGCATCCCCATCTTAAATTAAGTAAATAAATAAAATTACTTAACTAAAAGTATAAATAAAATGTACTCTGGTAAAGTTAAGTTTGGACATATTTGGTTTTGGAATATCTTAAATAATGCTTTTTAAATAACGGGAAACACGATCCAAAAAGTATTCACTCTTTCTACAATGGCACAACTGATACTAGCAAGATAAAAACCACTTTTGTGGGTAGACACCTACTTGCCCTGAGTCTGGGGCCAGTAGACCAGTAGACCAGTCGGGCCAGCTACTTGAAAACTTCTTTTAGTTTAAGATTTTTTTGATAAGATGTTCTTTGTAATTTTTCATATGAGAAAACTCGTCTTAGTTAATATCTTTATTTACGTTTGCATCCAAGAAAATTTGTTTTGTTTGTTTTAGTAAGATGAATAAAGGCGTGTTTTTTGTAATTTTGTAAAATATACTCGTCAACCGCATGAAAGGTACTCCCTAATGTTAATATTTTATTCAAATTCCTAGTTTTCAAATGTCTGAAGATTTTGACTGAATTTTCTGAGCACTTGCATGGGCGTAGCCCGGGTGGATCAGGGGAGGGTGGAGGGGAGCTTGCCCCCCTAAATTACTGGAAATGGAAACAAAGGAAAGGTGAATATGTTGCCTTTTTTTAAGTACTGTATTACGAGTTGTCAGTAAAGTTGCCTTCCTCCCCTTGGAAAAAATTCCTGCCTACGCCCTTGAGTACACCCTGTATAGCAAGAAAAAATATTTAAAATAGACGCTCCAACAATTCCATATGCTTTCTTTATGGGTGTCTAATAGTCTTTAAATATTTATCGCTCTGTTTGACTCCCCCCACCCTCTTACCCGCTTTAGTGGTCGAATAGTGTAAGGGGTCACTTTCAAAAGAGACTAGACTGCCAATGACCAGAAGTTCAAGGTTCGAACCCCGGATAGGTGTACTGAAGGTGAGTTGTATTTTCCTAAATTGTTTTCCATTCTTCCTCTAAGGAAATGGGATACATTTCCTCTAAATTCAACCTTACTCATTCCTAACACACTAGCGTAATAAAGACATACCATGCGTGTAACCCAACCGGGTGTACGCGGTACTAACCTCCCCCCACCACCACCCCACCCCCCTTTTCTATAAAATAAAGATCTAAGCTGTGTTCCATATGACCTCTACCTTCTCCCTTTAAAGGTGGCCTTGACTCGTTGATAATTACCTTGATCTCCTTGTATTTCTTTAACATATTCCACTGCTTGCTTAACATCTTTCTCTTTGGTGACGTCCAGAGGAACGATGTGAAGCTTGGAGGATGTATCACTCTTCAACTCTTTGGCCCCTGCACCTTCAGGCATTAGGCAACCGGCATACACTCTTACTCCAAGGGCGTCAAGTCTTCTGGCGCACAGATTACCAAAACCAGTGTCACAGCCTGGAACATGACGTAACAAAGTTCATAAGACTAATATTTACAAAGTACTTAAGGCGACCGTCTTGGTCAGTGATAAATTATAAATCGCGCTCTGTGTCATTTCCTGGAACTACTTCCATATTCTGTGTGAGCTGATCCCCCCCTTTCACCCTTCATCTACAGCCTCCCTTTGGCTTGTCAATAAGAAATAAAGGAAAGAGAACTAAGGACAATCTCAAAGGTAAAGAGGAAATTTTGCCACAAGTTCTCGAGTATCTTAAAATTTTCTGTTATTAGTTTAACAAAAAATTACTGTGTTTGTTAGGGGAAGGTTAAATAAATCCAGAGCCCTTTTTTATTAAGCTTAGTCTCGTAGCCATAGCTTTAGCTATGTTTTTAAAAAAATCGTTTAAAATAAGCTAATGTTACATTTTCACATATTTTTCTATTAATAAAACTCAAAATATAGGGTTATCTAGCACAAAGTAGAGTAATTAAATATTGCGTTAGAGCAGAATGTCCACGCAAGTCACGTACAGATAATAAAAGATAGATTCACAGTAATTCTTTCATTCCTTGTCATGACAAGTTATGTGAACGCTGCTAAAAATTTTATTTTTCATTTATTATCATCTGATTCGGATGTATTTATGTATCTGTCATAGATGATTTGGAAAATCCGGCTTATTTCAAAGAACATCGTCATTTTGCAACGAGCCAGACTACTTAGTAAATAATATTATATTTGATTTCAAGCCTGATATTTTTTTAGTCTTGTTGCATTGAGCCTATACAGCTTTTAGGTTATTAAGAAATTGAACAATCGTTTGCTCAATTATCTTAGTCGATTCCAGTCTTATTTCAATATTACTGCTCAGCACTTCAGGCATATTGAAAACAGTTGAATAGAGGGCTCACTGGTTTGTCCCCACAGTCTGATTGAATTAATGGCTGGCCTCTTAGTATATTGGTCAGTATCCCCGGCCAAGGACCCAATGTTCGTGAGTTCAAACTCAAACGGAGCCGACGGATTTTTCCTGAGCGATAAAAATCCGTAGCACAACTTCCTTGGGTTGGGAGGAGGTAAAGCCGTCAGTCCCGTATCGATTGTGGTATGTAAAAGAACCCTGTACGTTATGTGAAAATACCTTTCCTGGCAAAATTGGTAGGCCCTTTCACTCTCGCTCATAGAAATTATCGTGTGTTGATATAATCAGTCGGTTCAGAAAGTGAACTTTAAATACTACAAATAATAAAAATTAAAATTAAAAATGTGCCTATGGTGTACATGGTTTAGTTAATTAGGCTTAAGCTAGGACAACATCATGATCTCATCGGGACGAAGTAGTTGCACCTACATGGTGGCCCAAACTCTGAAGAAGGTTATATTTCTGCCACTGCCAATAGAAGACTAGAAATTTCTAACCTACAAAACCTGGTGGCATTCACCAAAAACAAAAGAGAGAGAGATAGAGAGAAATGAATGACGTCACCCATAGTAATAAGTTGGATTTTCCAATTCGCCTACGACTTATCCACTATATGATTAGTGTTTTAGTGTTAAATGTGCAAAAACCTTGCCTGTGAAACTTAACATTAAGGCGATTGGTCCTTTTCATTTGGCGTGGAAATGCTGAGCCATGGGAAAAAACGGTTATATTCAAGAATGTTTATTGTTTTGCAATTTTCTTTTCGGAAACGGTTTGTTCAAGAATATAAGCGTGTTTATTAAGTTATACTTTTTATATATACACCTTCTCTATAATTTTAACAGTGATCAAATATCGATAAAATTGACATTTTCCCATAGAAAACTGCCAGCTTCATAACAAAAATAAGAAAATTTAAAACCTAATAAACATCGATACATTATTTTAGAAGGTGTGTTGAAAATATTACTATAAAAATTTCACTTATTCTTGAGAAAATTGCTATTTTCAATCGTATGATTTCTTAGCAAGACCTGTCTGGTAGCTAGTGCCAGCTACGGTTTCCGTGGTCCATCTGTTCTTGTTGGCGCGGAAGGATACTTTGGTTGGTTGTGAAGCCACGCCACGCCTTTAACCCTCCCACCCACCATCCCACAAAATAGATTTTAGACTCGACAGGGCCAAGGGCCTTAAACTTAACTGTTAATAATATCAAATTGTTTAAAAAGCCAGGAAGTAGTTTCCTGGGTAGGACCATAATTTCAGCTACATTCTATTGTTAACATATTACTTAGCCATGTGAGTGAACCTTTGTATTACACCCACCTGTGATAAATACCGCCTTGTTCTCAAGGTCAGTAAGTAATTTCCTGGGAAGAACATTGGCCACCAGTTTAACCAGAAGATCAGCCAAGACGATTGTGAGCAGACCTAGACTGAGGTTCATCACAAAATACGGGAACAAGGTCACGTGGAGAAGCTTCAGGACGCTGAAGGTGATGACTGAAGTGACCAACAAGAGCAGGAGACTGTAACGCATGGTTGAGGTCCTGCACACAGCCATAAATTTGTTATTATTTGTTAGTATTCTACATTTCTATCTGGTGATAAGAAAGACGGGGTCCTCCTGGACCTCCCTGGTAATCGATTAATTAAAAATGTGCTTTAGTTACAAGGTCAGGTTGAAGGAGTTAAATATTAATTCTGGCTCTCCGACCTTGGGATGATTTCACACCTTGTGGTTCCTTTTCATCCTTCTATTCCTGTTCTCCTGGATTCATTAATATCCCCATCATTGGCAGTTCAGTCTATTACAAGAGTGACGCCTTAGTTTATTCGACTATCGAAGAGGATAAATTCAACGTCATTTTATATTTCATTATTCACAACATCACATGTAGGCCTACGTCTTGTTAGGAAGGTAACACTTAGAGGAAATGCGATCTAATTTGCATATAGAGAGAAAGAGAGAATGGAAAGCCACTTAGGAAAACCCTTTCATAGCCCTTTCCTGGGATTAAGATCCCTACTTCCCCGTCACTGGCAGACCAAAATGGTTGTTTTTGACGTTTAGTAAAAGTGCCCACTGATGCGGGTAATTTTGGCTTTAAATTACCCACGATTACTCCTACTACTAGACGATGAAAATTTCACGTATAAAACCGTTTTAAATTAATCCAATGATCAAATAATTTCTTACATCCAAATTCTAGGACGAGGGGGGCTTTATTCCCCTAAGCATACCAAATCATACATTTTAATTCACTATTTTGGGTGTAATTCCAATGGGAACAAACCATTTTATTTAAAACTAATTAATTAAATTGACTCTTCACACGTTTACTATTCATAAGTAAAATAATGTAACAAAAATAAAAACAACCTATTTTGGTGGCCACATGGTTTCAAGTCTTCGCTCTCTTGTTAGATTATACTACTGATGAGAGTAAAATAGGGTTTTGAATCCCGGTTGGGTCTAATGAGGGTGATTTCTTCCAAAATGATTTTTCACTCTCCTCCCATGTAAATATGGGTACATTTCATCTAAATTCAACCTTCCTCAACCCTAACTCATTAGTGCATATGCGTAAAACCTGAATAGTTAGTAAGACGCAGTGCTAAAAAAAAACACAACAAACCGTTTCTATTTGAAGAAAAATATAAATAGTGAGGTTTTTTTTTAAAAAAAAAAGCAACTTATTTCAATAAAATAAAGATTAGGATGATTACGTTTGAAGGTAATTTTACAATAATAGTGATTGCCAGTTTTTATAAACCTTCTCCGATGAAATTTTAATCAAATCAGAATGAAAAATGAAGCTCGTTTGCTTGAATGTGGCCTCATATGTAGAACATTTTGAACAAGATTTTCAAAAATCTTTCAATTAGGGAATAAAAACATGTTTTAATTTGAAAAATGCTGCTGTATGTAAGGTTATTTATTACGTGGTCTAAACGACAAGCCCGACTAGTATCGTTGACAGGTTAATGTTCCTGAACGCAATTGTGGGAACATTTCTTCAAAACTACACCCCTTCACTACAGTATAACTATGATGGCCCTGTAAGTTAATAGGACATAGTGCCCCCAAAAAAAAAGTAGTTAGATAATTGCGCAAAAAAATTACACGTTCAGGTTATACTTAAATTGCATTAATGTTGTAGGTATGATGAAGTTTGAATTTATAGGAAGTGCACCCGCATATGCGTGAAAGAGAAGTGGAAAACCATTTAGGAAAAGCCACCCTCAGTAATCTTGACTGGTATTCGAAACCTGATCCTCCCCATCGTCAACAGTCCAGTCTATCGCGAGAGGGTGATGCCTTAAACTATTCGACCACCGAAGCCGGTTAAAAGGTTAATTTAATTTATTATTTGAGGATGCTAGAGGGTAGATCATTGGGAAGTGATGCAGACGTTTGTAAGTTTCAAATTATCTAAGAAGTTGTGTGCTATTTCTTAATATCGCTTTCAACAAAATGTAGGTGAAAATTATCAGCAGGCTTCTGACCAGTTGAAAATTTTGTATTTTGAGGTTAATTTTTTTTTCTTTTTTAAAACAACGACGCTTTACGCAAAAATGTGTGCTTCTGATATCAAAGCAAAAGGTCAGAATCCTGGATTTTGCCTTCTTCATCCTAAAATAAAGTCATTTTGATATAATTATAACAGAATATATTAAATTCTGAAAATTGAAAAATGACACCTGGACACGGGAATCGAACCCGGGACCTTCCCGTGTCCAGGTGTCATTCTTCAATTTTCAGAATATGATATCTAGATGGAGTAATCCTCACTAAAAGCATAAATAATAGCTTTGGCTATTTAATTCAAAAAATATTAAGATAATGTGGGATTATTTTATGGAATTCTGTGTACGCTATCACACGTTTTTTAAATCACTTAAAACATACCATTTAAACTTATTTAGCTGTTCAAAACTTTCGCAGAAATTTCAGATAAAAGCAATATTATAAAATATCAAACCACTTCATAAATAATCCGAGATTTCTAAACGTCTGCAAAACTTCTTACTGCCCTCCGATGCAGCACCAAGATGGGATTGTAGGGGACGCGAGAAAAGGTCAGTGATTTGGTAGTTTTTATAGCAAACTTTTTTTTGGGGTCAAAATAAACCAAATATTGCTCCATTAGAAAAAGAGAGTTTAATTTTCTTAACGTGGTGATATCAACAGTTCATGAATATCTATAAATAATAATCTGAAATTTAATGACAACTTTTTCTCTTCATTTAAAAAGTTTGTCATCTAATGTTTCTATGTTTATGACAGAGATATTCAACAACTGTTGATATCGCCATGTGAATAAAATTATAATCTTATGTTTCTACTGGAGCAATATTTGGTTTATTTTGGCCAAATAATTGTTTCGCTATAAAAACTGCAAAAACACTTCACTTAACTCACGTTCCGTACGTCCATAAACACAAAAAATAAAAAGTGAGTTGTAGTAAAATTAAAAATACCTGAGTGAATGGATTCTAGTACGTTAGAAGACAACGGTAAAATCCGTGCGAATGAATTGGCTTTTCACACCCAACTAAATATCTACATTATTTTATGCTCCTAGGAGGTAATAAAAAACCTGTATTAAAATCACTTGATCTCAAGGTTATTACATCATCTGCACAAACGGTTTATTTTCTTTAAACCCCAGGTACGTAAAAAACAGGGAACACATTCAAGTTTAAAAGCAAAGGCAAAGATATTAATGGAGATAAACAAATAGACTTTAATGAGATATCCGCCTCAGTGGCGTAGTTGGCTAACGCGCTACTCGCGTTGAGTTCGACCGCCGAGGATGGTGGAGATCGAGGTTTGAATCTTGGTCTGATGAACTGGGAGTGGTTTTTCCTAAATGGTTTTCCACTCTCCCTCCACGCAAATGCGGGTTCGCTTCCTCTAAATTCAACCCTCCCAAATCCTAATCCATTAGCGTAATTAGTACTTAAGCGTATAACCCGAACGGTTAGTAAGACGTGGTATTAAATATTATTATTTAATGAGAACAGTCATATCACATACAGTTAAAATTAATACAAGCACTATCCAGTTAGTGAAGCTTTAGGTTAAATATGAATCCGTAAACTTGACAACTTCTAAGCGAGCTATCTAGTGTTCCTACTCTACAGCTATTAAGGCGCTATTAAGGAGCCAAGCGCCTACATTAGTACAACACAGGCAAATCCCTGGTTATTCTTGGTATGGGTAGTCCCCCCATTAGATACACTAATGGCGTATTAGTCAATAAACAATTACATTTACAAGAAAAACCTACACAATAAGTTAACCAGTTAACTGGCTAAAACAAACTAGCAGACCTCCTATCCAGGAGGAATACTACCCGTGCTAGTGAGGCTAGCTTAATTTATTTCCATTCTGGTACAGTTGTTACAAGCTACACAGTGATAATTCCGACTTTACATATTCCGGCTAAACTGTAGACAAAAGTTTCAATCCAGAGTTCTAGGCCAAGCACATAATGACCATAATAACCAATTGGCTCGATCCAGACTCGAGGTGATCAAACCCGAGACGGTCAACTATCAAACCCAGAAGGGGGCGACACGTCCTCTCTAAGGTAAGATATCAAAATATGTAACAAACGCGAGCCATGCCTGATGGGCAAGGTGATCCACAAGTTGAACAAGAATCATTAAATAGCTTTACAGACGCGTGCCCTGCCTGATGGGCTAGGTGATCCACAAGTTGAACAACAATCATTAAATAGCTCTACAAACGTGAGCCATGCCTGATGGGCAAGGAGACCCACAAGTTGAACAACGGTCATTAAATATCTCTACAAACGCGAGCCCTGCCTGATGGGCAAGGTGCTCTACAAGTTGAACAACAATCATTAAATAGCTCTACAAACGTGAGTCATGCCTGATGGGCAAGGAGACCCACAAGTTGAACAACAGTCATTAAATAGCTTTACAGACGCGTACCCTGCCTGATGGGCAAGGTGATCTAAAAGTTGAACAACAACCATTAAATTAAACTACATCCATGGCGATAAGCGCCACCAAATAACTCTAAGAGAGCCGACCAACACCTAATNATGCCTGATGGGCAAGGAGACCCACAAGTTGAACAACAGTCATTAAATAGCTTTACAGACGCGTACCCTGCCTGATGGGCAAGGTGATCTAAAAGTTGAACAACAACCATTAAATTAAACTACATCCATGGCGATAAGCGCCACCAAATAACTCTAAGAGAGCCGACCAACACCTAATAAGGTGCACTGCTAGGCCTGGAACAACCTAAACAGCCCCTTTTGTCTGAAGGCCCTGCTGACTATGACATGGTCGTGCAGGCCATGGAGTGGGACACACTACTACCTAAACTGTAGGTCTGAAGGACCCAGCATATATCAGTGACACAAAACGTCACACAAGGCTAGCACTGCGAGCCAGAAAGTTTAAAACTAAGCTACATTTACAAGCAACACCCAAAGGTGATTAAATCTCTCTTGAATAAGTAAGTTAAATTACTCCTAAAACCTAACCACGACCATTACAGCTATCTACTCCCTATCAATACTTGATTACAACGCTGTGACAGCCTTCTTCCGCCGATCGGGCTAGTCCCTCGGTACCATCGTATATTTTTTAACTTTTCGAACACTATTGCGAACGTAAAAAATATCTAACCTAAAATGTTGATGGATGTCAACGTCTAATGACCCCCCAAACCCTTAAAAATGGTTTTTACAATGCCGTCTCTCTGTGTATTTGTTTAAACATAAACTTAAGAGTAGTTTAATAAAGAGCGTGAAAAGAGAAAAAAAAATTGATTTTCTCAAAATCGGCTCTAACGATTTTGATTAAAATTCGTATCTAGACGTTGATTAAGATTATAAATAAACTGGCTATTTTTATTTTCCCATGGAAATGACTTTCAGGGTACTTTACAGAAGCAGAGATTTGCGTATCTCCACAACTATTTGAGATACTAAATAACTTATCATTGCAAAATTGTAGTACTATTAAAAATTAAAAACTTTTATATAAAATATATTTTTTATAAAACCAACAGTTTGTGAGATATTGGCAAATATATTAATACAATTTTGTGAGCTCTAGTTGTAAAGATATACTACTAAAGTTTTAACGCAATAATTCTTCAATGCCATAGAGTAATTAAATATAAGTAGGTATCTAAAAAAAGTATGTTATTTTTCCTTAAACCTCTTAGGAGAAATGTTTGTACAGCAATGATCTATCTCCATTTTAGACTCTATAGTCAATATTTGCATTTTTTATTGGTCAAAATTTATAAATGAGGAATTTAATAGCAATCCGATGGCCTGAAAATGTGCAACACCTAATAAAATGTCGAAAATTGTAACCGGAAATCAAAATTTTAATACTTAATGTTGACCCTTGTGGACCCAATATTAATCTTTTTTATCGGTCCAAACATAAAAGGACATTAATTCTTTAAAAATAAAATTATAAATTTAAAACCGGGACTCAATAAGTGTTCTACATAAGTATAGTGCAATTTATGCTTGGGTTTGCTAGTGTATATTATTTAGTTTCACATATATCATAAGTTTTGAGTAAATATGGCCATTTATAAACAATAGAGTGAGAAAGTCCATGCGGGGTTCTGTACCATTTATTTTATATAGTAATAATGGCGTTCGGTTCTTGTTTAGTACTTATTATATCTCCAGGTTATTCTAGTTGTGGCGGGCGCCCGCACCATCTGGGAGAATGTACATGTATTAGGGAAATCCTCTTTATTTATTTGAGGTATTTAACCTGCACTTTCTGAACCGAATGATTATATCATTACAGGAGAATTTCTATGAGCGAGAGTGAAAGGACTTAACAATATTTCCGGGAAAGGTATTTTCACATACCATCCTGAGATTTTTTACAAGCCACAATCGACATGGTACTGACGGCTTTACTTCCCCTCCGAAGGAAGTTGTGCTACGGATTTATATAGCTCAATAAAAATCCTTCGACTCCAGCTGGGTTTGAACCCAAGAACCTCGGGTCTTGAGGTAAACACTTTACCCCAAAACCACCAACATAGAATCTATATATATTTATTA
>CABFWO010002601.1:0-10521 GCA_902155825.1 Timema genevievae
TATTGAGTTCTACTAGCACTCCTATAGTTATTTTACAATAGACAAGTACAGTTTTTTAGTTCATTAAAATATTTTACGCCCTCTAAGAATCCAAGGTCTGCACCCTTTTGGAGAGCCCAGTCCGACCCTGGATAGGGGCGGGAAAATATTACAAAAACCTGCCCCACCACACTTACTGGGTCGACTGTGACCTTAACTATATACATGGTACAAAAAATTAATGAATGAGAAAAATAAACTGTAGGATGAAAGAACTAATATGGATAAAACAAGAGAAAATAAAGTTTGAATGACCCCAGTCGAGCGAGCCACCAGGGTCGGTCGGAGAATATAATAGTACGCTGCCAGGGATACAATGACAATTCCATACGTAGCCCTGGCGTGAAAATAAAATAAACTTTCACCAGTGGGTGATTTCTGCCCATCTGGTATAGTGAAGCTGAAGATGAATATGAATAAAAATTAATAGTGCAAATGAAATTGATAGTACTGCCCATTCCTCATGGACAGCCTTAAAACATGATTTGCGTAGTACTGGATGATGAGATAATTATAACTAACTTAAACGGGATAGGGGAGACATCAGGAGGACACATAGATGCAACAAAAAAGGATCGGACATTGAACCACCCGACCCCGATTCGACAACCGGTCGGTGCAAATCTAGTGAGGTGGTCCGATCGACGGAGTCTCCGGGGTCGGTCTGGGGGACGATTTGTGCTCCACCAGGGCTATGTACACATCTACACACGTAATCCTGGTGGGAAATGAAAATAAAAGTTTTGCCCATCTGGCGCTGACTTATCGTAAAAGGGGTACAAATAAAAAAATTGGGTATGAATTTGAATTTGAAATTGCTGCCCACCCCTCGTGGGCAAACTATAGAAAGTTTATGGGGTACCATTGCTTGGGTTGATACTGAGGTCGGTACATATGGTAGGACAGGCCACTTTAAACATAATAATTTATAATACATAGCATCCCTAGAAATATGACGCACAGCTTATAGTGTCATCGCCATTTTGTTTGATGTTTTATTTTCATAAGCAGGGCTTGTTTAGCTTTAACTATCCACACATTTGTCAAAAAAAGATACATGGTATTTAAGCATCATTCGACGTGATTCAAGGTTTCTTGACTTGCTCGGGAAATTTCTGAACGAATTAACAGCCTAAAAGTCGAGGAATTAATGTATAACCATTTGGACATTATGTTGTTTGATTCCTATTAATGTTTTTTTAAATTCCTTTTTAGATGCACAGCAGCCATCGTCTTCCGTAAAGGAAGAGAGGTTGATCTCCTATACAAACCCCGGTTCGTCAACCAGTCAAGAAAACCTTGTGGAACCAGACATATTTGTTAAAGAAGAGCCTTTTGTCTCCAACAACGAACAAAAACATTACGAGACGGCTTTTGTAGACCTTGGTGCCACGAAATCTTACAGCCACGATGGCTTATCAGGAAGCACTTATGGCAGTGCACATATTCCTGAAACATACTATGGTGTTGGACCGTCCGACGCACAGCAAAGTGAGCACTTCATTGAGAAAGTGAGGTCTCTTGCAGCTGGGTCAGCACATGGCAGTAGACGAAGATCCACCCAAGGTTCTACCAGACAAGACAATGCAAGATGCAGTGAAGCAAAGGAACAGGACAAGACTTCAGATCCAATCGAGGTAAGTAGTAACCATATAAAGTCTCGTATCAGGGTGATGGAGCTTACTCTCGAACAGTTAAAGAAAGAACTCGAGGCAAAAATGAAAGAACTCGAGGCAAACATGAAAGAACTCGAGGCAAACATGAAAGAACATGAGGCAAACATGAAAGAACACGAGGCAAACATGAAAGAACACGAGGCAAACATGAAAGAACTCGAGGCAAACATGAAAGAACTCGAGGCAAACATGAAAGAACTCGAGGCAAACATGAAAGAACTCGAGGCAAACATGAGAGAGCACAAAATGAGAATGAGTAATCACAAGAAGGTGACAGAGCTGCAGGTAGATATATTAAAGAGAAAGCACAAGATTAAGTTCACCGAGATAGAGTTCAGATATCAAGATCTGAATAAGAAGTCTGACTGTGATGGCAAAGTGCAGAAGTTGACGATAATGAACCTGAAACAAAAAATTAGCACATACCCGTTGGAGCACCAAAAGAAGAGCAAATATCATAAACTTTTGGTGCAAAAGTTGCAACAAAAACTCACCAACAATCAGTTAGAACATAAAATATTAATGAAGAAGTTGAAAGAACTTGGCAAATAAAATGAATGCTTCCTTATGAAGTAAATACGGTGTTTTAATTCAATCTTAAGACTGATTGTTTAGGATGGGGACTGTAGAGTATTCACATTGTTATAGCTCATAACATACTGTGTTCATGTCAAACTTATTTGTAATTTTACAATTCATATTTCAAAGTGTTAAACTTATGGGTAACTTGGAAAGTATGTCTAAAAAATGAAAACAGGAGGAGAGGGAAAGATCGAGTTTACCGTTAGGTAACCATGCATCTACACACGAATTGTCCATGTCTAAATTAATACAATTTACTTATATATTATGAAATAAAAACTGTATTCCTAAGAAGTGAAAAATGATTCTATTTTTTAACATATATTCAAACAGATACAAAGCTTATTTTGATTTATGTCATTATGAATTTTGTTGTGTTAGTACTGCCCATCCAAAGTGTCATGATAATATTTCCAAAAATTATTTCATACTAGTCATGTGTTTCTGACCAACTTTTTTTTTACACATAGTTTGTAATAAATTATGATTTAGATAACAATAATATAGAAACATTTTGTTTGATGATTGTTAAAAAAAATGCTCATTTACAGAATGTAGTTTACATATTAACAATGTTTTAAGTGTTGGGATATCTAAACTGTTCTTATCTTACTGTAAGTCCGCATTGTTTTTCAAGGCAATCGGCCAGTTTCATTTGGCGTGGAAATGCAGAGCCATGGGGACAAACGGTTATCTTCAAGAATTTTTATTGTTTTGCAATTTTCTTTTCGGAAACAGTTTGTTCAAGAATAGAAGCATGTTGATTAAATTAAACTCTTTATATACACACCTCCTCTATAATTTTAACAATGATCAAATATCAATAATTTTGACATTTTTCAATAGATAACTGCAGGCTGCATAAAAAAAACATATAATAAATATTGATACATTATCTTAGAAGAGGTGTTAAAAATATTACTATAAAAAACTGATTCTCAAAAAAACTGATTTTTTTAAATGCATAATTTTTCCGCAAGACCTGTCCTGTAGCTAGCGCCGTCTGTGTTTTCCGTGATCCATCTGTTATTGTTGGCGTGGAAAGATACTTTGATCAGTTGTGAAGCCATGCCACGCCTTTCACCCTCCCGCCCACCATTCCCCAAAATAGGTTTTAGTCTTGCACTCGACAGGGCCAAGGTCCTTAAGCAAATTAGTGACTGAATCAATCTTTTTTTATATATATTTATTTAAAAAAAATAGTTATAATCGAAAAACAAACTGTTCCTTTAAAATTAATATAAATTGTCCCTGCTTTTATTATACGGACTATCCTCTAGTGTATTTGATGTAACCTTAATTATGAGTTACTATTCTGAAAACATGATAGAATTGTCAATTGCTATTTAAACATTAAGCTCAGGAATAGCTCTGTACAAGCTAACACAATTGATAACAATCGCAATCTGAAAATTGCTGTAACTATTCTGACTGCTGTGCAGTTTTGTAATTCATAAAAATTGTTTTATGAAGCTGTGTTTTCTCAGTAAAATGATGTGTTTATATATCCAGGCAGTGGTCGTGGCCACACTGCACGTTACGCTTGCTACGTTGAACTTGTATCCAGACATCCAAGTAAACGGATTTTAGGGGAATGTAGCGGACTACGTGAATGCGCAAAACAGGCAATTTCATCTGTTTGTAGACTAGTTCCATTGACACCTCAGTACTGGACTTTTTGTTCTAGTTTTCGTTTAGTAATTTTCAACTCTTGTTGTATTTTACTACTCTACTTGCACTATACTCGTATATTTTTCTTCTTTCCTTTTTACTACAGTATGTTGAAAGCTTTAATCGAAGAAATTTGAAAATATAATTGTTTATGCATGACTGTCTTTAACTGTCTGTCTTCTAACTCTTTGAGCAACAGCAAAAGTAAAATACCATTAGAATTATCACAGTCCCACAGTACACTATGAACACCCGCCATTTTTGATGAAGACCGGTGGAAAATGACCACAGTGTAGCTTTCTGTGTGGCCACCCAGTGTAGCGTACGTCCGTAGCGTAGCGGTCTATGTGGCTACAGCATAAGCGAAGAAATGAATTTTGAAATGGGAGAGTAAAGTTTGCATCACACGTTCGCTGAAAATGGACTGCAGAATCTTGTTGAGGGGTGCAGCAATTCACACAATAGAACATATCTATGTTGACCCATGATGATTTGCAACACAAAATATAAACAGCAGAGGTCCGATATGTTTTATTTCCCAATGGATAAACAGATCTTTAAGATTAGTATCAAGACTAATGTTTTCAAATTATTGTATTGTTGTGAAACAAGAACAAAACACACACTTTTCATTTAACGAGTTATTTAAACACAGCTTGTATCTCGCTTAGTAGGCGCATGTAATCTGATTTCCTCGGCCATTTTTTAAAAATTGATTGGGTCTCCTCAGGCAGGTGCTGCCAAGCAGAGTGGACAAAACTGAAACAATTTCATGATTTCATCTTGCGCAGAGCGATGGAACCTTGTGATTGGCTTAGAACTTGTCATGTGACCAGGTTTCCACTCCGCTCTTGTTTTTCGGGTGAACGTCCAGACACCTTAATCTCAGCCAGTAGCGTGTCTGCCAACTGAGCTAAGAGACGAGGGCTCGATTACTTCCACGGCTAAAACTTTTTCTTTCATCTGTGAAATTAGGGATTTCCTTTCCAAAGCGGAGAATTAAGGTCTGGGGGACTGTGGTGTCTATTCTAGAGTTAAGTATGTACCTTAGGTATTGTTCTATAAATCAAGCCTTAAACTGTGGGTCGCGACTCCATATGGCGGGTCTCATAAATGTTGTCAACAGTAAAAGGTTTCTTAGTGCAACGACCAAAAATTAATTCAATATCAAATGCGTTATGAGTCCGAGGTGTTTCTGGCAGCGCTCACCCATGTCGCATCTTGCAACTTAACTGCAGCCTTGGATCTGAACACACAACTTGCGCATCTTGCAACTTAACTGCAGCCTTGGATCTGAACACACAACTTGCGCATCTTGCAACTTAACTGCAGCCTTGGATCTGAACACACAACTTGCGCATCTTGCAACTTAACTGCAGCCTTGGATCTGAACACACAACTTGCGCATCTTGTAACTTAACTGCAGCCTTGGATCTGAACACACAACTTGCGCATCTTGTAACTTAACTGCAGCCTTGGATCTGAACACACAACTTGCGCATCTTGTAACTTAACTGCAGCCTTGGATCTGAACACACAACTTGCGCATCTTGTAACTTAACTGCAGCCTTGGATCTGAACACACAACTTGCGCATCTTGTAACTTAACTGCAGCCTTGGATCTGAACACACAACTTGCGCATCTTGTAACTTAACTGCAGCCTTGGATCTGAACACACAACTTGCGCATCTTGTAACTTAACTGCAGCCTTGGATCTGAACACACAACTTGCGCATCTTGTAACTTAACTGCAGCCTTGGATCTGAACACACAACTTGCGCATCTTGTAACTTAACTGCAGCCTTGGATCTGAACACACAACTTGCGCATCTTGTAACTTAACTGCAGCCTTGGATCTGAACACACAACTTGCGCATCTTGTAACTTAACTGCAGCCTTGGATCTGAACACACAACTTGCGCATCTTGTAACTTAACTGCAGCCTTGGATCTGAACACACAACTTGCGCATCTTGTAACTTAACTGCAGCCTTGGATCTGAACACACAACTTGCGCATCTTGTAACTTAACTGCAGCCTTGGATCTGAACACACAACTTGCGCATCTTGTAACTTAACTGCAGCCTTGGATCTGAACACACAACTTGCGCATCTTGTAACTTAACTGCAGCCTTGGATCTGAACACACAACTTGCGCATCTTGTAACTTAACTGCAGCCTTGGATCTGAACACACAACTTGCGCATCTTGTAACTTAACTGCAGCCTTGGATCTGAACACACAACTTGCGCATCTTGTAACTTAACTGCAGCCTTGGATCTGAACACACAACTTGCGCATCTTGTAACTTAACTGCAGCCTTGGATCTGAACACACAACTTGCGCATCTTGTAACTTAACTGCAGCCTTGGATCTGAACACACAACTTGCGCATCTTGTAACTTAACTGCAGCCTTGGATCTGAACACACAACTTGCGCATCTTGTAACTTAACTGCAGCCTTGGATCTGAACACACAACTTGCGCATCTTGTAACTTAACTGCAGCCTTGGATCTGAACACACAACTTGCGCATCTTGTAACTTAACTGCAGCCTTGGATCTGAACACACAACTTGCGCATCTTGTAACTTAACTGCAGCCTTGGATCTGAACACACAACTTGCGCATCTTGTAACTTAACTGCAGCCTTGGATCTGAACACACAACTTGCGCATCTTGTAACTTAACTGCAGCCTTGCCACCGCCATTCCTCTGCATGTAAGTATCAAGTGACACAAATTTAAAACATGAGTGTCCTAGAAAAATCTTTAAATGAATTTTGGTTTGTAATTTGGAAGACATTTCCAACAATTTATGAAATGGCCCTAAACGTACTTCTGCCATTTTTTACTAAGTATTTTAAGTGAAGCGACGTTCTCATCATTGTCGATTATAAGATCGAAATATCGATCAACTCTGAAAATAGTTGAAAATGCTCTACTTACTGCATTATCAAATATTCAACCAAGATCTGATTCCTTATTTGAAAATTAACAAGTACATCCATCTCATTAGTATGCAAATATGCTTTCGTCTTGAATAAATGGTAAAATAATATGTATGCCAAAGAATTATTTTAAAATAAATTTCTTTACGATTTAATATCAGTAAATGTTTGATTTGTATTCCTATTTTACAGGTCGCGGTCGAG
Source organism: Timema genevievae (assembly GCA_902155825.1). Classification (NCBI taxonomy): domain Eukaryota; kingdom Metazoa; phylum Arthropoda; class Insecta; order Phasmatodea; family Timematidae; genus Timema; species Timema genevievae. The sequence goes on from CABFWO010002601.1 coordinate 7,122, forward strand.
GTCGCGTAAAAATTTCTTCGGTGAAAAGGGGTCGCAAGTTGAAAAAGTTTTAAGAATCCCTGAAGCTATATGTTCAGTTTGTTCAGAGTGTGCATGTTGAATACCTCAAATGGGCCACTTATATATATATAATTGGCGTGCATGAGAACCCACAATAATTTATTATTAAAAAAAACACCATCATATTGTGTTAGTTCATCTAAACGTCCGTGGGCCGCACAGAATCATGGATCGGGGCCCAAGTTTGGCATACCTGCTCTACACAGATGTGGGTACAACTCCTTTAAATCCATCCTTTCTCAGTAATAACACATTAACCTAATTAGTTTATATGCGTACATCCCGGACGGGTAGTAAGACGTGGTGCTAGTGTAAGCGCACTTTTACTAAACTGCCCTCCGATTCCTCGTCACAATGTCAGGTACAGGTTCACATCCCTCTCCGTCTTATACTCTCTAACCCCCTGCACTCACACAATAATAGATTATTTCCAAAACATCCCTCGTGTTTAATCGTTCTAATATAAATGATGGATAGCTGTAATTAACCAAACATTGAACAATTCTCAGATTGAACCATATTATCTAATGAATGACACAATGTCCAATACACAGCTTGCTCCATGTGTCATTGATATTTGTCTCGACAGTAGTCAATAATCCCCACTACAAACCACACCCCTTGACACTCGAGTACATGTAAACATCTCAGTAGATACGACGTGTTAACATGGATACCCAGCGTTGCCCCTAGCAACAGGCTCAAGTAAACAAATCACTCAGAGGGGAGAATGGCGGCCGTTCCTCTCGTGCTGGGATAGATTGACTCGTAACTCGCATTTTATAATGTCCCTTGTAAGTTTATAATGTCCCTTTTATGTTTATAATGTGCCTTTTATGTTTATTATGTCCTTGAGAAGATTATAGCGTACCTGATATGTTTATAACGTCCCTTTTGAGTTTATAATGTTTATTGCATGTTTATAATGTTTCTGATAGGATATCATCCCTGATATGTTTATAACCTGTCTGGTACGTTTATAATGACCCTTTCATGTTTATAATGTCTCTGATAAGATAATAGCATCCCTGGTATGTTTATAACGTCCCTGGTACGTTTATAATTACCCTTGCATGTTTATAATGTCCCTGGTAAGATAATAACATCCCTGACATGTTTATAATGTCCCTCGCATGTTTATAAAATGCCTGATAATGTCCCTGACATATTTATAATGTCCCTAGAATGTTTATAATGTCCCTAAGAATATTATAGCATCCCTGATATGTTTATAATATCCCTGACATATTTATAATGTCCCTGAAATGATTATAGCTTCCCTGATATGTTTATAATGTCCCTGGTAAGATTATAGCTTCCCTGATATGTTTATAATGTCCCAATTTCAGATCTCAGACAGTCTATTTGCCCTTTGAGAGAACCAAATCAATTTACTCGGCTATACATTTTTGGTCCTAAAGGGACTTAAGTCCTATACTGTGCTATTCTTAGTCGGGTGGTCTACCAGAGGTCTGGTGTTTGATCCCTGGACCTTTCCCAAACTAATAAGTGGTTTGTACTCACCAGTATCGTTGCTGTTGACCTGTGACGTGACCTCATTGTCGTAGTCTCTGGTCTCGGCAGACATGGCTGCAACAGAACAGAACATTAGCTTCCCTTGGTCAAGTAGTACAAAGAGCTTTTTTTTAAAAAAAATAATTCTTTATTTAGCATATGGCAGCTGTAATATCAAGAGATATACATTATCTAATACAGTCGCCTGTGTGTGGTATGTCAGAACGTTACCCAGGGTACACCTCTGGAGGTTGTCTACACGACGTGTCCCGTAATGAGATGGTGTGATGATAGTGATCATGAATGTGTAGTAAATCTTAAGCCTGAATAACCAAACCCTGGTAACCTTTGACATTTTTCCCTTTCGGGAAAATCCCCCATGGTACCAGTGGGGTATTGAACCCAGGACCCCTTGGTTCATAGCCAGGCGCATTGACTACTATATCACGGGGATGGTTATTTGATTTGATTTTTCACCCAAGTCAAATCAACATTTATATAAGTTTGTAACACATCACAAGACTTACACACTGACTACCTAGAGTGCTTTCTTCATCCTTTCATCTTAGACTATGTTAGTTCAAATGATTTAAATAATGTCACATGGACACGGGATTCGAACCCGTTTCCAGGTATCATTTTTCAACTCATTTTATTAACACCGCGTCAGGACACGGCCAGACTGGGCGAGCGACTAAAATATAAAATAGAACACATTGGTTGTAATGAGAGGTGGCCAGACTGGAGCGAGCGACTGAGCGCGCGCGCCCGACCCGGTACAGTCTAGTTTACAGGCGCTAGGCAATATTATTGTATGTTGGTTCATCGAGTGCTAGGAAAACTTCTCATTTTAACATTTTTATTACTATCGATAGGTTTAGCACACTTGCTATTAACGGCCTAATTTAATTGGTGAGATCATAAACCATACCTATATATATATATATATATAACGTATATATTAAAATACTTCAATAATATAATCTAAGTAGGCCTCTACAAATAAGAATCACCATTAGCGTGGCGAGAGATGAGAAAACCACAACAATAAATTACTTGTCAAAAGCCATCCTCAATTCACTGAGCCAAGATTCGAACCTTTGCCTCCCCGTCAACAAATATTGAGAGCTATCTGCTCGCTCGCGTGTCAGTCTGGCCGAACCCTCATACTACTTGTTCAGGTTATACACATAATGTACTAATTACGCTAATGAGATAGGGATGAAGGTTGAATTTAGAGGAAGTGTACCCACATTTGCGTGGAGGAAGAGTGGAATACCAATTTGGAAAATCACCTTCAGTACACCCTACAGGGTTCGAAACCCGATCTCTCTGTTATTGGCAGTTTAGTCCAACACGAGAGTGACGCCTTAGACCATGAGGCCACTTATGCAGGTTTTTAATAATTAATTGAATTGTGGTGCCCTCCATGCAGAAATTCCAGTCATGACTGTATTCCTGAACTGGTGTTTGAGGGATGGTTTTCCACTCAATTGTGCGTGCTTTACTCTAAATAATGTTTCATCCCATTAGCGTACTTAAAATAGTCATACAGCCTGCGTAACAAGACATGGTGGGTAGTAAGACATGGTGATTAGCGAGAACATTAACTGCCACATCTGACAGGTTCAGGAAACCTTTGTTCAACATGGGCCTATATCTCTTCTTTGAGTTACCCCTGACTACTCACACAACCTGACAAGCAGGAATGTTAGAAGAGTTGCTATCCTATATCTCTTCATTGAGTTACCCCTACTACTCACACAACCTGACCAGCAGGAATGTTAGAAGAGTTGCTATCCTATATCTCTTCATTGAGTTACCC
>CABFWO010002601.1:13461-27424 GCA_902155825.1 Timema genevievae
ATAATTGAATATATATATATATATATATATATATGTCAGGGCTATATCATTCGTAATTCTGCTAGTGGAAAAATTAGCCAGTACTAATGTACCGTTGCCCAGGAGACACCCGAATGTACTAATTGTACATCCTCTCCGTAGAGAATCTTTCCATGTCCCGATGAGATGATGATGATGATGATAGTGAACATGAGGGTGTGGTACCAGTGGAAGCACTTAAACCTATTTTAAGCTTAATTAACCAGACACTCGTGACCTATGAGCTGATTCCCCTTTCGGGAAAAATACCCAAGGTACCAGCCAAGAATCCAACCCGGGACACTGAGGCTCGTAGCCACCACACCACGGGGCTGGTTATATTTTCTTCTTATCCAATCAATGTAACACCTCACACGATTAGTTACTGGCGACCCACGGTACAAACTATCAACACACACACACTCAAGTTTAACGGGTCAGTCTACACAACACTCATTAGGGGCAACCAGCTACGCCTGTCTTCTTTCTACCTCTGAACCAACTGTGGAAACTTAGGAATATCACACTGCGCCTGTCTAACGCAGATTAGTCAACCCCGCAAAACTTTCACGCTACACAAGTTGCGTGGTCCTGTAATTCACATATTATTTCGTCGTTTGTTAAGCAGTAGGAAAATATGTTTTACATTATGATGGATGAAAATAATAATGTAAATGATTTGGTCCTAAAATGGATTAAGATAATGGAGTGTTGATTAGGTTAAATAATAACGAGTTACCTACCCTGTATACATCACCAGACATTGTTAGGGTAATACAATCTCACAGGTTACGATGGAAAGGACATTCAGCGTGAATGTAAGAAACTAGAACCGCGTTCAGGGTATTGACTGGCAAATCCAATGGGATGAGACAGTTAGGAAAACCTAAATGAAGATGGGAGGATCACATTAGAATGAGCCTGAAAGAGATAGGGTGTAATGTGGTGGACTGTATAAAACTAGCTTATGATAGGGATAGGGTGTAATAAGGTGGATTGGATGGAAGTAGCTCAATATAGGGATAGGGTGTAGTGTGGTGGATTGGATAGAACTAGCTTAAGATAGGGATAGGGTGTAATGTGGTGGACTGGATAGAACTGGCTCAAGATAGGGATAGGGTGGAATGAGGTGGACTGGGTAGAACTAGCTTAAGATAGGGATAGGGTATAATGAGGTGGATTGGATAGAAGTAGCTCAAGATAAGGATAGGTTATGTACTTTTGTAAGTGCAACAATTAATTTTCGAGTTCCTAGTATCATAGAGTATAGCTTGATTCACTAGTTCGCCGAAAATAAAGAATAGAATCTGTTTGAGTGGCGCAGCAATTCACTCGCTGTATGTTGACCCATGATGCATTGCAACGCTAACTTAAAACAACTGATTATCGACGTATTTTATTTTCTAGTGGATAAACATATATTTCAGATCATTCTCCTGATGGATGTTTACAAATTATAACGCTGTGTCGTGGCACAATCCAATATATCGATACAAGCTTTACATTAACGGGTTATTTCAAATCTCCTCACAATGGCCAACGAAACTGTCTGCTTGATTCTGGCAGTACCACACATGCGTTGTCAAATGCGCATGCGCACTCATTTGAGATGGTTGAGTTTGATTTTTGATTGGTTCTCCCGCGCCGAACATTTCAGGTAGAGCGGATAAAGTGGAGCAGAGTTGAACTTTAGCAGAACAGCTCGTGCCGATGAGGCGAAAATATTGTGATTGGTTTAGAGCTCGTCACGTGACTAAATTTCTGTTCTGCGCTTGTTTTTTCGACAAACGTGTAAATCCACATTAAGTAAGTAAAAGATAAGCCGAAATCACACTTTATAAGGTTTGCTTTGATTACGGATTCCAAATAATATATAATCTAGTGATAAGAAAATAAGGTACGGTATATAACTTATTTAGTTAAGAGATAATTAAACTTTATCATACATGTTTGTTGCTTCTGTTCATGAAATGCGTTATCTCTTATTTGGCTGGATGGATAACATACTTCTGGAATTTCGAGTAGTTCTATCACTTATCACCTCTAGACCTATTTTTAAAAATGCCGAGTAGTTCTGCCATCAATTGTCACCTCTAGACCTAGTTCTAGAAATATTGACATATCGTGGAGGTGAACAAGCAAAGTTCAATTGGACATATTTTATAATTTAGAAAGTTCAGTAGTTTTAGTGAATATTCATCGCGCCTGACTTATCTTAAATTTGTAGCTCGATTCAGAAATACCGGAAACGAACTCCCTTGTAAAGCGCTAAGCCATTATCAAGATAGTGCTCTCGACCACGTCAAGTCCTGTGAGGGAAACTAGTAATGGTAATAAAAATAGCGGATTTAACATGCACTTTCCAAACAGAGATATATAAACACACGACTTACAAACTAACTAAGCCTAAGATGGACACACCTAATACAACACATCGTCAGATAATCTCTTAACAAGGTTGATATAAGTTTTTTGTAATAATAATAATAATAATAATAATAATAATAATAATAATAATAATAATAATAATAATAATAATAATAATACAATCCCAGATTAGCAAAATGCTAGCAGGATGTTATTTGCTATGTTCGGTCATTCTCTGAACGTATGCGAAGAAGAAATAAGCTCAATCAAGTAATGTGGCATCAGGCTAAGAAAATATAGTGTGTTACCGGACAGGTTCAGAGCCATTAGAACAATATTCTCCTGGAGGGAGAGTGAGAAAACATCTCAGTACATCTGACAAGGATTAGAACTCCGACCTCCTTGTCACCAGAAAACCAAACAAGACGAGATAATATAATATTCAACATATGACGTCATTAAAGGCGCAATCCATGTCATGAAATGTCCAGTAATCCACTAAATCTCTCCAGATTAGGGATGTGGTATTGAAAGAAAAGTATCGATACTGTGATCATTAAAAGTATCGGAGGAAAAATATCGATACCTTACTAGTATCGAAAGAAAAGTATCGATAGCGGTAAGTATCGGTATCGAAATTTTAATCTGGATTTTTTTTGTATCCATTAATAATTTCAACTTTTGCATCATAATTGTAGTTTCATATTTATTTAAACAATGAAAACTATTATTATTATTATTTTTATTAGCACCGGGTCTTACTACCCATTCGGGTTATACGCACTTACGCTAATGTGCAATGGTAGGGTGATTGTGAGATGAAATGGAGGACCTACAGTTTACGAACCACGGTGGAGGCCTGGCATTCCACACATTCACAAGTTGTGATTAATACACGTCTTGTCAGAGGTAAAGGAAGGGTTTGGTAGTCAGATAAATCTGTGCCGGGACCAAGGATTGAACCTTAGACCCCCAGCACAAAAGTCTGACACCTTACCCCTAGACCACCAGGTCACCAAAAAACTATAAAAATTTTATAATAATATACCTAAGTCTATCGCGTTTATGTTATGTGTTGGAACTTGGAAGGTATGATAGATAGTATTGCATGATAGATACTATAAAAGGTTTTACCATACAAACTTTCCAAAGTTTATGAAAATGTAGCTTACCGAGTAAAAAAAAAACTAGTATCGAAAGTAAAATATGGATATTAGTAAAGTATCGATAATTTTTTCAGCTCTCTAATCAGGATTAAACGTTCCTAGCAGCTTTGTCCGCTCAGAGAGACCAGACATTGTCATTGACAACTGTCGCACTTGTCGGTGTCTCTGTTAGCTCTTAATAACTCGTTGTCTGGGTATCAACACCATCCATGCCGAGAACAAGACCCGGGATTACTGGTTCGTACCACTGAGCTAACCCGAGAGTCCAAGGTTCGATAAAGATAGGATGCACTGGAGGTCCATTTTGCTGTTCCTCATGTTCTATACAAGGAGATGCTTTTACATACTAATAAAACTCGCCTACTCATCCTGTTCCCTTAGGATCTTTAGTTTTGAGTAAATGAAAGATAGAACTGATCCAATTCTGGCTGAGAGCTGAAAAACTTGCGAATATTTCTTCTTTAGAAGAGTGAAAGTTCAGAGATTCCTTCAACCCGCCCTCACCTTTCTTCAGCTCTCAACTGTCCAAACCATCGGTGCCACCAACCTGCAGGAAGTATAGCAACCATCACTACCACCAACCTGCAGAGAGTATAGCAACCATCACTACCACCAACCTGCAGGAAGTATAGCAACCATCACTACCACCAACCTGCAGAGAGTATATCAACCATCAGTACCACCAACTTGCAGAGAGTATATCAACCATCAGTACCACCAACCTGCAGAGAGTATAGCAACCATCAGTACCACCAACCTGCAGAGAGTATATCTACCATCAGTACCACCAACCTGCAGAGAGTATAGCAACCATCAGTACCACCAACCTGCAGAGAGTATAGCAACCATCAGTACCACCAACCTGCAGAGAGTATAACAACCATCAGTAACACCAACCTGCAGAGAGTATATCAACCATCAGTACCACCAACCTGCAGAGAGTATAACAACCATCAGTACCACCAACCTGCAGAGAGTATAACAACCATCAGTAACACCAACCTGCAGAGAGTATAACAACCATCAGTAACACCAACCTGAAGAGAGCGTCATCCCAAATACCAACCATAGGTATCCTGCACAGTCACCACTTCACTGACAACTACTGTCCAGTTGTCTCGGAGTTGTCACAACACACGCACTTCACTGACAACTACTGTCCAGTTGTCTCGGAGTTGTCACAACACATGCACTTCACTGACAACTACTGTTTAGTTGTCACAACACACGCACTTCACTGACAACTACTGTCTAGTTGTCACAACACACGCACTTCACTGACAGCTACTGTCTAGTTGTCACAACACACGTACTTCACTGGCAGCTACTGTCCAGTTGTCTCGGAGGATCCGGCCACGGTTAAAACAGCGCGCGTACAACAGGCGGACCAGTTCAGAACCAGAGTAGCCCCTGTAAGTTCGTCTCGAGGACTTAGTGGAGGTCGGGAGCGGTGACTGATTGATGACTTCTCTCTTATCAGATCTCAGGAGGACATTGTTGACAATGATAACAAACGACACACATTCTAACCACGAGTTTGTTCATCGAAAGAGTTACAGAAAACTGGTCAACCTCCCAGACCAGAGTTGAGTCTTTCAGCCAGCCATGACAAGAGTTACAGAAAACTGGTCAACCTCCCTGACCAGAGTTGAGTCTTTCAGCCAGCCATGACAAGAGTTACAGAAAACTGGTCAACCTCCCAGACCAGAGTTGAGTCTTTCAGCCAGCCATGACTCTGAGACGGAAATCTTGACACGGACTTGGATTCAATAAAGCTGTATTTTAACTAAACTAACCCCATCATCATCATCATCATCATCATCATCATCATTTGATTGGCGAGAGGCTGTGAAACCACAATGAGGCACAACCTTCCTCAATACATCCAATCAGGATCAAACTCCAGTCTTCATGGTCACTTGTCAGGCACACTATCTGTCTGTTCTGGCACAGCATGTGTCCCTTACAATGGATGGTCAAGCTTCGATTCCAAGCAACGTAAGTCCCCACTCGTGCATAGCTATGCCCCTAGGGGTGTGCGAATGGAGCGGCCACACAGGGCCCTGTGATCTGGGAGTTATCACGCTTGATTAGATAACAGAGGGGGTGGGGGAAACCAGTTCGGGCGGGAATTTGTAACTGCGCGCTCGTATGGTAGGATCACTGTATAGGGATAGAGCAAATACTGCCAGACTGTGAAAACAAATACAAATATAATCATGTGGTTTGAATTATTGATCGAGTGAAGTGAGTTCCCCGTTTTAACTCGAACAATTTGTATTTCTTTCTCCGCTTATGTCTGACGATAACTTTTGAATTCATTTTCTTCTAGGCATAAAGTAGCATGTTATATTTACTGTACATTAAGCGAACCATAGAACCATTAAAACCCACGTAGCTCGAGTTGGCCCGCCACTTTGTCAAAAATTATTAGTTTTTTGTTAAATCGCTTGCACTCAATTTGTGGTCATATGTGCCCGAACTTTAACATTTGTGCTCGAAAGTTAGGCATTCTAAAGAATATTTAATGTGGCGAGACAAATTGAACGCAATAATTATTTCCTACTTGTTACGGAATAGGGACCATCCTCATTAAATGTTACATAAAAGTCCTAATTTATAGTAAAAATACCCGCTTCGGTGGCCGCATGGTATAAGGCGCTACGATCGCAGTAGACTAGATTGTCGATAACGGGGAGATCGAGCTTCGAATCTCGGTTGGATCTACTAAGAGAGTTTTTCAAAATTGTTTTCTACCCTCCCTCCAAGCAAATATGGGTACAATTCTTATAAATTTAACCTTTCTCATCCATAAAACCATTAGCGTAATTAATACATAAGAGTATAACCCAAACGGGTAATAATATAAAGTCCTAAAAAATAGAGAACAGAACAGCACAAATGATCTTGTTCTGGCGCATATGAGAAAGCAAATAGAGCACAACCGATTGAGCAAAAAACTAGTCGTGTTCGGAAATGTGGCGGGCCAGCTCGAGCTACATGGATTTCAATGGATCTATGGTTCGCTTCATGTACAAAGAGCGAGCTACTGTATGCTCAGAAGGAAACGCTTGCAGCCACATTTTTCAGGCAAGATAATGATGACAATTAAATCTCAAAAGTTGCAAAAGGTCTTATATGTACATCAACAGAAGTCCATCCCTTCTAGACTGGGCAGAACTATCCCAAGACCCGGAACGCAATCGAGTGCATGTGGGATGAACTGAGAAGGCGTGGGAAATAAGAAACACTCCAACAAATAAGAATCATGGCATTCCCTGATTCCATGTATTGTGACTATAATCACCGCAGTGTGTGGATCCAAGGGTACAAAGTATTAGATGTAGCAAAACAGAAGATTAACTTTAATTTACCGAAACTTGTTGTGAACTTAGCCCACCGGGCCATTCCTTACGAACGCTGAAAGCGCCGCGTTCTTAGCGTTGATGCTTGCCTGTGTTTTGATTAATCTACACTTGACGTTAAAAGCGCCGCGTTTTTGAAGACGTGAAAACGCGATAAAAGCGCTAAACAAGATAGACACGGCGTTTTTAAGGCAGAACTGCCGAGTCCAATGGTGTGTTCCTCAGAAAATAGACACCGTGCAGATAGGATGCATTGGTGTGATTCATCTTTTGGAAGGACATCATGAATATTCTGAAAGAGAAGAAAGATGTTGAGGGACGCATCCAGTATGAACCGATCGTCTTTCAACAGGACAGTTTCTTGTATTGTTTGAAAATTATAGAATATATGCAGATACTTTTTTTCAATATTATAGAATGCTAGTAACGCCATTTGATGAGCTTTTGAGATTTTTTTTGTGAAAAAAAGATACAAGGTAAGGTTCTGAATAAAAGTATTGACGGTAAATGAACAAACACAATGCGAGTGAATTGTCACGCGGAAGCTGCCGTGAAAACGCTCTGTCTAGTTTTACCAGCACTGCCAACGTCAGCGTCGTTAACGCATCCAGTTGCGTTAAAACCGCCAGACGCCCAGATAGCGCCGAAATAGCGGGCGTTTAACACGCTCCTATAAATTGGACAATGTGGTGCATATTGACTTATTCAACCGACGTCTACGGGGCGTCAAAACTGTCGCGCTTTTCGACGTCCGTATGGAATTGGCCTTAAGATGGGGTGCTATTGAGCGTGAGCTTAGGACAGTATTTTCGAAGTTTTTATAGCATTAACATTTTTTGGCTAAAATAAATCAAATATTTCTTCTATAGAAACATAGTTTTTAGTTTTCTGCACATGATAATCTCAACAGTTCTGGAATATCTGTCAAAGGTGTCCTGGAATTTAATGGCAACTTTTTCTCTTCATTTAAAAAGTTTGTCACCAAATGTCGCTATGCTCATGCCAGATATTCAATAACTGTTGAGATTAGCACGTGCGGAAAACTAAACTCTATGTTTCTATAGAAGAAATATTTGATTTGTTTTGGCAAAAAAATGTTTATGCTATAAAACCTGCAAAATTAATGCACTAAACTGGCGCTCACTAGCACCCCACCTTAACGTAGCACAACGATGGCGTTTCCAAAGACCTGATGTCCCTATTTTCTCTCATACCGGGTGTTTAATAAAGACCGATACTTCATTGCTGTACCATGTTACCACTGGTAACAATGTTTTCTGACAGGTCTATGAGCGACGCGGGTCCCGTAACTTCGTGCGTAGTGTTCATATTATAAATAATGAGCTGTGGAACATGATTACTATTTGTAACTAATATTCAAATATTACCTCAGTTAGATGATTCGTAGTCACATGCTCGACCCGGATAGTACAGGAACGACATATTATCTACTTAGGTAGTAGTCTACTATGTTAGTTCTGGCAAAATCAGCCAAGATTCGAACCTGGACCTCCTCATTGACTCTATATTGTGAGAATAGCGCCTAAGATAATTTGAGTTATTTTATCAATTGTGCGGGTAGTATAGTGCAATGGGAGGAGGAAAGTGGAATTAAGAGTACCCACATTTCCATAGAGGGTAAGTTGAAAACCATATAGGAAAAAACCACCCTCAGTAGAACTGATCAGGATTCGAACCCCGCTCTCCCTGCCAGTCTAACATTAGAATGACGCCTTTTTTAGACCATGGGGCCACCGGTGCAGGTGCCAGTTAATTTAAAACATGTAAATCTCACAAGAATAAACTACAATAAATTATAATATATCAGGAATTGTATTACTTTGAGTACTCTCTTGGCTAATATTCCGTTCAACAAATGTTGTCTTTGGATATTTTACTAGAGCCAGTTTCATAGTCAGACTTAGTACCCCTCAAGTGTGGTGCTATACTAAATACAAGACATATATCTAGACCAGAATAGAGTGGGCTAGTTTCATAGTCAGACTTAGTACCCTCAAGTGTGGTGCTATACTAAATACAAGACATCTATCTAGACCAGAATAGAGTGGGCTAATTTCATAGTCAGACTTAGTACCTTCAAGTGTGGTGCTATACTAAATACAAGACAATACCTAGACCAGAATAGAGTGGGCCAGTTTCATAGTCAGACTTAGTACCCTCAAGTGTGGTGTTATACTAAATACAAGACAATACCTAGACCAGAATAGAGTGGGCCAGTTTCATAGTCAGACTTAGTACCCCTCAAGTGTGGTGTTATACTAAATACAAGACACCTACCTAGACCAGAATGCAACGGGATAGTTTCGTATGTAAAACTGGCCATTCCATTCGAGTCCAGGCAGATGTCATCTTATGTTTGGTTCTGAGGCCCACGCGCGCCAAGTCTGACTATGAATCTGGGCCAAGCACTAGACTAAGAACCGATATAGCAACAATTATCTTGATTTCAGTCTCCCGATAAGTGTCGACACACGAGATAATACCACACTCATTCATTACCAAAGGAAAATTTTCCTCTCACAAAAGTTTCCAGAGCACAAACAACGAGGGTTTAAAAAACACGTTCCGGCCACAGACGTTGTAATGAACATAGCCCTAATTAATGCTCATGCTCTGGCGTATGCGTAAATGAAAGTCAGACTTGGAACATTATAAACCTGTCATTAGAGATAGCTGCCTCTATTACTAGTATTAGTGTTCAAACTATGTTTAAATAAAAAGCTGATGTGAATTATATAAGACTCGTATTTCCCGAAAATAAACCGCACCAGACTAATTAATAAATATAAAGTCAATCTTGAAGTCCATCGTTGATAACAAAACAATCAATCATACAAGCTTGTTTCCAAACATGGATCAACCAAGTGTACACATTTAAACACTGAATTACATACACATTAGAATAAAAACTATTATATTTCATTTAATCAAGGTCACTAAATAAAACATGACCACCTCAATCTTGCTAAGATATTGGCAGAGAGTCTATAAGCTGAGTGGAATTTCAACTATAACATGACATGCTTCGGTGGCTGCATGGTCTAAGTCGCTACGCTCGCAGTAGACTAGACTGCCGATGACTGGTAGATCAAGGTTCGAATCTCGACTGGGCGTGCTGAGGGTGGTTTTTCCAAAGGAGTTTTCAATTTTTTCTCCACGTAAATGCGGGTGCACTTCTTCTAAATATAAGCTCTCTCATCCCTAAAACCACTATAGTAATTAGTAAATAAGCGTATAACATGGACGCGGTGCTAAAAACAACTATATTATTAAGAATCAAATAGTTAAAGCTATTATGTATGCTTTTAGTGAGGATTTAATCCATCTAGAAATCATATTCTGAAAATTGAAAAATGACACCTAGACACTGGAATCGAACCCGGGACCTTTGGCTTAGTACGCCAATGCTCTAACCACTGTACAAATGGCAGCAATAAGACAACTACCGAGTCGAAGGTGTTTGCGTTATCTGATAGCTCGTGATATTAGTAAAATTACACATTTGTAGCCGACGATTTCCGCACGTCCATCATAGACTCTGCCTTAAAATATGAGTGTAGAATGACCCTGGGATACGGGACGATTCCTGGATAGCTCAGTGGTCAGAGCATTGGCGTACTAAGCCAAAGGTACCGGGTTCGATTCCCGTGTCCAGGTGTCATTTTTCAATTTTCAGAAAACGATATCATTGATTTGATGAAAACTATCTCTTATAAATAAATATTAAATTTTCTCACTTTCTTAGAGAGCAAGTTTTTGCGGAAGGGACTGTATGTTATAGGAATCACTTAATGAGGCGTGCGAGTTAATTCAACAATGACATCGACTATTTCATTAGGTGTACATAGTCCACTCTTCCATTGCACAGTTTGATTATAATAAAATAATTAAAATTTAGTTTACCAAGATAATCAATATTTGGTCTCGTTGGTATTCTCTTATTTTTAAAATTGAGATGTTCTATTCCAACAATACTTTGTGAGAGCTTTTATTCAACAGGGTCAATATTCTAATTGTCTTGCTCTATTTCAACAATACTATGTGAGAGGGTCAATATTCTAATTGTCTTGTTCTATTTTTATTTTGAAAATCATATACAAATTTAAATAAAATATTGTTTAGCAAACAGAAAAAAAGTGTAGTGTCATTTAATTTTAAAACACTGTTTTTTTAAATAATATTATAAAATCAATTTAAGTTAATCTCTTATAGTTTTAGAACTAAGATTTTTCTGTCTAAAAAGAACCTAGAAATAATTTGAAACCATTTGCGTCAGCTAAATACAAACACTAATGTTAAAACTACACTTATAACACACTATATTATCAAACATGTAAATTAGAGTTATATAAGTTATTAACATTTAGGTGTGAAAATATTCAAAACATGTGCCCTCATATTGTACATGCTTTGTTTGTTTTTACAGTAACACAACAATGTTGTTTGGCCAACAATGATAATGTATTTTTCTGGAGGAATAAGATCTTTAGAACAAGTGACATTGAAGTCACAGAGCAAACATTTTCTTTTACGTCAACGCAGGCATCAAAACAACCCATTGTTTTTTTTAAATTATTTGTATGGCTTCTTTTAGTAGTGAGTTTTCCAACCTATTTCCTCTGATAGATTCGATTATGTTGATTTTTATTTTTGTTAAAATTCTAGAGAATGTAAAGAAATGATCACAATAAACTGAGAACTCAGTTTTAGGGTATAGCTCCTACGAGGTTTTTTCCAACCTAGTTTATTAAAACACTTTCATCCAATCCAACTTTCCAAATTCCATTACGATTTCTTTCTTGGTATAAGAGACTTGATTATCCTAACAATGTCTAGTGATGAGTACAGGTGTATGTATCCCATCATTATGTAAACTCCCCCATTCATCAGTAGCCTCATCCCTTTTTTGGACCAAATATTTTAACAAGCACTTTTTTTTTCGGACACCCTAAATTTGTTTTCGTCATGTAAGGTAAGAGTCCATGTTTCGCACCCATAGAGAATAACCGGTAAAATTATTGTTTTGTATATTCCGAGTTTTACATTCATGGACAGCAGGCGAGTCGTCAACAACTTCCTGAACCCGCTTCGGTGGCCGAATGGTCTAACGCGCTACTCTTGCAGTAGACTAAACTGCCGATGACGGGGAGATTGAGGTTCGAATCTCGGTAGGGTGTACTGAGAGTGGTTTTTTTCCAAAATGGTTTTCCACTCTCTCTCTCTCTTTCTCCACAAATGCGTGTACACTTATTATTAATATACCCTTCCTAATCCATAAAACCAATACAAGCGTATAACTCGAACGGGTAGTAAGACGTGATGCTAAAAAACCCACTTACTGACAGAATAATAGCATGCATTACCCGACTGTATTCTTTTTCTAATTTCGAATCAATAATGTTATTGTCAGTTAAAATAATTGTTCCTAAATATTTAAACGTAATTAACCCTGTCGAATGATCAAGGCCGTAGTCGGCGGATTTTGGGGGTTCAAACCCCCACCCCCTGAAATTTAATTAACAATATATATATATACATATCTTTATTTATGGTTCAAACAATATCGAAATTAGTGTACAAGTACAAATAGGAGGCTGTGTAACCGTAAAAAGCACTTCAGATAGCTTCTAGAACTGTCACTTAGAATTTTTTCTAACCTCCAGCAGGGGACAAACCGCCCCCCTCCACCCCCGAAATTATTGGCTGGCTACGGCCTTGCAAATGATTTTGCTCGAAGTAATTTCTAAATAATTATCGTTCTCAATCTGTGTTTTCTGTATGGTAATATACGAGTACTATACACAAAAATTTCAAACAATGTAATGAATTACAACACTTTATTTACCTTATTCTTATAGGTGGAGACAGACCTAGCACCTAGCTGAGGGAGGCCTAATACCTAGCTGGGGACAGACCTAGCACCTAGTTGGAGACAGACCTAGCACTTAGGTGGACCTAGCACCTAGCTGGGGACATGCCTAGAACTTAGGTGGGGACAGATCTAGCACCTAGCTGGGGACATACCTAGCACCTAGGTGGGGACAGACCTAGAACCTAGTTGAGGACAGACCTAGAACCTATCTGGGGACAGACCTAGCACCTAGCTGGGGGAGGCCTAATACCTAGCTGGGGACAGACCTAGCACCTAGCTAGAGACAGAACTAGCACCTAGCTGAGGACAGACCTAGCACCTAGCTGGATACAGACCTAGCACCTAGCTGGGGACATATCTAGCACCTAGCTGGGGACAGACCTAACACCTAGCTGGAGACAGACCTAGCACCTAGCTGGAGACAGACCTAGCACCTAGCTGAGACAGACCTAGTACCTAGCTGGGGACAGACCTAGCACCTAGCTGGAGACAGACCTAGCACCTAGTTGGAGACAGACCTAGCACCTAGCTAGAGACAGACCTAGCACCTAGCTGAGGACAGACCTAGCACCTAGCTGGATACAGACCTAGCACCTAGCTGGGGACATACCTAGCACCTAGCTGGGGACAGACCTAACACCTAGCTGGAGACAGACCTAGCACCTAGCTGGGGACATACCTAGCACCTAGCTGAGGACATACCTAGCACCTAGCTGGAGACAGACCTAGCACCTAGCTGAGGACAGACCTAGAACCTAGCTGGAGTAGGCCTAACACCTAGCACGTGCACTCAGTATGAGGGAAGTCTGTAGCTCCTACTCACTTGTTGAGTGTATTCCACAGTCGTCAGGATCCTGTGACGATCACAAAACTCTCCGGTTCATATTGGGTCGTTGTTTTGATCCAGTTTTTAATAAGTACCATATTTATTGTTTTTCATAGCGCACTCTTCACTCGATGGGTTCCAGAAGAACACCTTCACTTTTACGTTTAATTTTATTCAAACATAATTGAACTAGTAAGGTAGGCTACATACACTTTGTTTACCCCGAGAAGCCGCCTCATAGTGGAACCTGTTGGGGTAGACTGAGTGTAGGCCTAGCCCAGCCTTATGAAACAGATTTTCCACTCTTATAATTACCCTCTACCCGCCA
>CABFWO010002601.1:30352-50214 GCA_902155825.1 Timema genevievae
GACACTCAACACTCAACACTAACCCTGCCTGAAGGTTCTCTAGACACTCAACACTCAACACTAACCCTGCCTGAAGGTTCTATAGACACTCAACACTCAACACTAACCCTGCCTGAAGGTTCTCTTGACACTCAACACTCTACACTAACCCTGCCTGAAGGTTCTCTAGACACTCAACACTCAACACTCAACACTAACCCTGCCTGAAGGTTCTCTTGACACTCAACACTCAACACTAACCCTGCCTGAAGGTTCTATAGACACTCAACACTAACCTTGCCTGAAGGTTCTATAGACACACAACACTCAACACTAAACCTGCCTGAAGGTTCTCTAGACACACAACACTCAACACTAACCCTGCCTGAAGGTTCTCTAGCCACACAAAACTCAACACTAACCCTGCCTGAAGGTTCTCTAGACACTCAACACAGCAACACTAACCCTGCATGAAGGTTCTCTAGACACACAACACTCAACACTAACCTTGCCTGAAGGTTCTATAGACACTCAACACTCAACACTCAACACTAACTCTGCCAGAAGGTTCTCTAGACACTCAACACTAACCCTGCCTGAAGGTTCTATAGACACTCAACAATAACCTTGCCTGAAGGTTCTATAGACACACAACACTCAACACTAACCCTGCCTGAAGGTTCTATAGACACACAACACTCAACACTAACCCTGCCTGAAGGTTCTATAGACACACAATACTCAACACTAACCCTGCCTGAAGGTTCTCTTGACACTCAACACTCAACACTAACCCTGCCTGAAGGTTCTCTAGACACTCAACACTCAACACTCAACACTAACCCTGCCTGAAGGTTCTCTAGACACTCAACACTCAACACTAACCCTGCCTGAAGGTTCTCTTGACACTTAACACTCAACACTAACCCTGCCTGAAGGTTCTATAGACACACAACACTCAACACTAACCCTGCCTGAAGGTTCTATAGACACTCAACACTCAACACTAACCCTGCCTGAAGGTTCTCTAGACACTCAACACAGCAACACTAACCCTGCCTGAAGGTTCTCTAGATGCCCAACGAGTCAACACTACACAACACTAAACAACACTATCACACGCACGAAGTGAGGTTAGAGCCCAGCAAGATGTCTGTAAACACAACCAAAATAGAGGAATAAATCAATCATAAACTGTTAACACTACAGGTACACCCGACACATTTATTCCAATAAATTACATTGAAGGTGAGATGGAGATTGCAACAAGGGCACAAAGCAATGACCCTCCATTCGTTAGTTCTTCGTCTTACAGAGGTTGGCTTGATGGAGAGACAAAACAATTAGATCACAGGATGGTTGTGTGGCCTCCGTCATTGGTGTTTGGGTGATCATGTTGATAATAGGAGCTGTGTATCACTGGTATCTCCAGACTCAGAGCTACATGTTGATAATAGGAGCTGTGTATCACTGGTATCTCCAGACTCAGAGCTACATGAAGATAATAGGAGCTGTGTATCACTGGTATCTCCAGACTCAGAGTTACATGTAGATAATAGGAGCTGTGTATCACTGGTATCTCCAGACTCAGAGCTACATGAAGATAATAGGAGCTGTGTATCACTGGTATCTCCATACTCAGAGCTACATGTTGATAATATGAGCTGTGTATCACTGGAATCTCTGTGCTCAGAGCTACATGTTGATAATAGAAGCTGTGTATCACTGGTATCTCCAGACTCAGAGCTACATGTTGATAATAGGAGCTGTGTATCACTGGTATCTCCATGCTCAGAGTTCCATGTTGATAATAGGAGCTGTGTATCACTGGAATCTCTGTGCTCAGAGCTACATGTTGATAATAGGAGCTGTGTATCACTGGTATCTCCATGCTCAGAGTTACATGTTGATGATAAGAGCTGTGTATCACTGGTATATCCAGACTCAGAGCTACATGAAGATAATAGAAGCTGTGTATCACTGGTATCTCCAGACTCAGAGTTACATGTTGATAATAGGAGCTGTGTATCACTGGTATCTCCAGACTCAGAGCTACATGAAGATAATAGAAGCTGTGTATCACTGGTATCTCCAGACTCAGAGTTACATGTTGATGATAGGAGCTGTGTATCACTGGTATCTCCATGCTCAGAGCTACATGTTGATGATAGGAGCTGTGTATCACTGGTATCTCCAGACTCAGAGCTACATGAAGATAATAGAAGCTGTGTATCACTGGTATCTCCATGCTCAGAGCTACATGTTGATAATAGAAGCTGTGTAACACTGGTATCTCCATGCTCAGAGTTCCATGTTGATCATCGAGTTGTGGGAGGTCTAGAGTTTAGTTAGTTTGTGAGTCGAGTGCTGATATAATGAGTGGCGTCACTAATTCCCTTGTTGCACTGAGCAAGGTGACTGCCGCAACGTGTGATTTATTCGAGCAGTCAGTTCAGTGTTAAGTTAGTTCTGACGTCATTCTCTACACATGATACATCGAAATGGGGACAGTTAACACAGGGTCTAGTCTAATCGATATAATATTCTTAATCAGATGCTGTGTTTTTCATGTATTCATGAGCCAAGCCACGAGATTGACCTGTCAATGTTTCGATTCTATAGATATTTGATGTATGTTTAAGGATCAAGCCTGATTCATCACCAAACCAGATTGGAATGAGGAAGGTATAATTTAGGGTAAGTGTACCCCATTTGCCTGGAGGGAGCGTGGAAAACAATTTTGGAAAATCTACCCTCGGTACACCCAACCGAGATTTGAACCTCGATCGCTCCGTCATCGGCAGTCTAGTCTACTGTGAGAGTAGCACCTTATACCATGCAGCCACCGGTGCGGGTATAGCTCATCTTACATGACATAGGATATTATTATACTTCAGCACACAATTATTGATACAATTAAAAATATTTCGAGAATTACATAGCTTCACTAGATATAACAGAAACATGCTAGTAATAGCCGATTGATGATGTAGTTGATAACTTCATTAGATGTAAGAACAGAATATTGCAAGACTGTAAGTTAACGGCTGTTATTGATTGTTCTTCTCCAATCTCTGCCAAGGGCCCAGTCTATGTTTGGTGGGAGGACGGAGAGACACCACTAGCGTCGTCCACTTATATAACAAGATGCTGTATTATACAGCGCGCACTCCGCCGTCGAGAGGAAAGATAATGCCTGCACATTTGACGATGGAGCCGATTCAACACTTTACATCGTAAGCTTGTCATTCATTTGTCGGACAATATCTATTTATATCCATCCATCCGTCTGGACTTACACTTGTCCGTTTGTCTATTCACTCCTAAGACTGTAGATTTGTTACTTATTCCCTTTTTCAATACACTACTATTTAATTTCCCGAGCAGAGCTTTATTTTTGTTTCTTTAGCTTCTAATTTTACTCTTTGCCTCTTCTCTATTTCTCTCTATTCTAATACATAACACAGAAAGAAGACAAACGGTTAATGCGCCTTGTGGCAGAATGTCAACTGGGCTGAATAGAACTCGTTACAAGACATGACCTCCTTGACCTCATCACAAGTCATATTTAAACTACAAGACATGTTACATGTTCTGTGTCTGATTGGAACATTCTAGAGTTGGACAACCTCCAAATACCGATATAATCCCGTTGCTTGCAAACAAATGTGTAGTGTTAGATCCTGCTTTAATTGGATTGTTATATTTAGAGAGCTCTACATACTCCCACTCTGTACGTCAGTGTCAACTTAGTATTTTATAAACAAATAGTAATAAGTGTTGAGCAATAAGTATTTATTTCTGACTTTCTCTGCAGCGACGTCATCAACCACATCTTTAAAGTCAATTGTTCGTCCCACTCGTCCTACATTATTGCAAATGTGGCCAGTCCATACACGATCTATAGTCCATTGACACAGACACTGGAAACGTCACATCTTACTGACAGCTGACATGACCATATACACAGTCTCTACATGCTCCAGTAGCAGGTGTGTTGCATGTAGGATTAAATTCACTAACATGTACAGTCTCTACATGTTCCAGTAGCAGGTGTATTGTAAGTAGGACTACACTCACTAACATGTAGAGTCTCTACATGCTCCAGTAGCAGGTGTATTATAAGTAGGACTACATTCACTAACATGTACACAGTCTCTACATGCTCCAGTAGCAGGTGTATTGCATGTAGGACTACATTCACTAACATGTACAGTCTCTACATGCTCCAGTAGCAGGTGTATTATAAGTAGGACTACATTCACTAACATGTACAGTCTCTACATGCTCCAGTAGCAGGTGTATTGTGTGTAGGACTACATTCACTAACATGTACAGTCTCAACATGCTCCAGTACCAGATGTATTGCAAGTAGGACTACACTCACTAACATGTACAGTCTCTACATGCTCCAGTAGCAGGTGTATTGCATGTAGGACTACATTCACTAACATGTACAGTCTCTACATGTTCCAGTAGCAGGTGTATTGTAAGTAGGACTACACTCACTAACATGTACAGTCTCTACATGCTCCAGTAGCAGGTGTATTATAAGTAAAGGACTACATTCACTAACATGTACAGTCTCAACATGCTCCAGTAGCAGGTGTATTGTAAGTAGGACTACACTCACTAACATGTACAGTCTCTACATGCTCCAGTAGTAGGTGTATTATAAGTAGGACTACATTCACTAACATGTACACAGTCTCTACATGCTCCAGTACTAGTACTACATTCACTAACATGTACAGTATCATCATAGTGACACTCAGTAAGTAATGAGAGCTGTATAGCACCTCATATTGATAGTCTAAGTAATGAGAGCTGTATAACACATCATATTAATAGTCTATAATTAATGAGAGCTGTATAGCACATCATATTGATAGTCTATAAGTAATGAGAAGTGTATAACACATCATATTGATAGTCTATAAGTAATAGAGAGCTGTATAACACATCATATTAATAGTCTATAATTAATGAGAGCTGTATAGCACATCATATTGATAGTCTGTAAATGGTATAGGCCAATCACATGACAATATTTGCTCGTGAAGCGCTGTCTCGGCCAAGTCCTACAGCAGTATTGTCTACACTACAGAACGTTCATTATCCTTGTGTAAGGACTAAATGTTGGATCTAGTCCAAGCAAGATCTTCTATTCTGATTTGGATCCTACAACCGACAATTTATTGAACAACGCCATTGATGGCTAAATGCCCAACTGGCGCTAACTACACTGCTCTGAAATATGCTAGTTCAAGTTGACTACGTCACCCATCCTCAACACAACACCCTAAGCTAGAGCCATCTCTCAAATAGTGCTCTATACTAGAGCCATCTCTCAACTAAAACTCTATTCTAGACCCATCTCTCAACTGGCATTCTATACTAAACCATCTCTCAACTAGAACTACTATACTAGAGTCATCTCTCAACTAGTACTCTATACTAGACAATTTCTCAACTAACACTCTTTACTAGAACCATCTCTCAACTAACACTTTATAATAGAGCCATCTCTTATCTATCACTCTATACTAGAACCATCTCTAATCGAGGTTCAAATCTTGGTTGGGTGTACTAAGAAAGGTTTTTCCAAAATGGTTTTCCACTCTTCCTCCAGGCTAGTGTAGGTACACTTCCTCTTTTAGCCTTCTTCATCCCTAAAAATCATTAGCGTAATTAGTAAATACGCGTATATAACCTGAACGGTTAGTAAGTCGTGGTACTCAAATAATATAGTAACTAAAACAAGTATCGGTGGGCATGTGGGCTTAACGCCATGCTCGTTTGGTTGTTTGTTGGTGACGTGACGTGACGGGAAGGTCGAGATTCAAATTTTGTCCGAATGTACTGTGGGTGATTTTTCCTAAATTTGTTCCACTTCTCCCCCCGAGCAAATAAAGGTACATTTTTATCTAAAGTCTACCTACCCAACAACTTTAATTAAATTCAAATATCCGTGAGGGGTGTGGTGAAAAAATAATTAAAAACTAGGATTTGAAGGCTATCAAGATGTCGTTATGGTCCCAGAGACAAACTTTAGGTCAAACCGTTTGAAAGGTTGGAAACCACTTCCCTGATATATCTTATTTATAAAAATATTTCTACTTGAATTATAGCACATTGAGTATAAATTGTCCTCTCCACATCTTCCTGTTTACAGAGCTAAAGGAAATATATCAAGCAACTTTAAATACTTTTACAACCATTAGCAAACAATAAGTGTAGTTGATGTGTTTGTTAACAATATGATTATTTTTTAAGCTATTAATCATTTTCTCTGATCTCCCTCTCCCCCCTTTTCATATTATCTGAAACAATAAAATGAAAACAATGTTTAAAACTTCTGTACAGTATTTGAATTGCGGGCGACACTACTAGCGCTTTTTGGCTACAATGTTTGATAACTAGAACTAAAGTGAAGCCAGACCCATATTATTATATCTTAGACCGTGGCACGCTATGGTCACAGTAGTGGAGCCTAGCGGCAAACCTTGAAACTCAAACATACCAACATCTGCGGCTCACTAAATGAGAACCAGGGAAATAGAACAAAGTGAATTTGGTTTCGTATCATCGGAGGCTGGTTGAGTAGAGAGACCCATACGCTCTTGTGTTTGTTCTACAAACTACTACTCAGAATCAGCCAACCCCTATACACACACTTTCGAAATAAAATATTGCTATGGATTCGGTCTTAGTGTGGACATCTTCCTTCTCAATAAAAAGTATTATTTGTAAATTACAACCTGACACCTTAGCTCAATCGGTAGCATGTTTGTCTACCAAGCTAAGAATTCTGGGTTCGATTCCCGGTATGGCCGAAAAATGTAGGCTATCGTTGGTGAAATATGAGTTTACCCCTTCACAATGATTAATTAACGGCTGGGGACTGGATGTTGTGCTTGTTCTAATCTTAAGTTAGATTATAAGGCATAAGAAGCTAGGCCTAGTAAGCCGGTAGTGGAAAATACATGGCTTGAATAAAAAAGAGACCCAGGCCATAGACTGAAAAACACTAATGGATGTAATATGTAAATTGTAATGGGTGAATAAAAAATTATGCACTTTTACCTGCCAATCGATAAATTAAGGTAAGAAAACAACTCCAGAATACGCGCAAGGAGATCTTACTGAGACTCCGATTCTCCGAGTGACATTGGCCAGGACAGTTTGAATGCCTAATATACATAATACCGATAATAATTGTTATTGTAATCTATCTATGCTTGCTGACACGTGAACCTTGTACTAATATTTACAATAGTAGCACAAGTAAAATGGAAGACCCTTATGAACCTAATAGTTTCTAAGTTGACTCCTACCAGCCATTCACTCGTTAGAAAATAAGTGATAATTTTGCTGTCAGATTAAATTCCAGAGATGACAGACAAAAAACAATCTGGCTGTGAGACGGACAACTTCCTCTCTATTTACCATTAGTTGTAGTATATGTTAGGTTGAGAGTGGGATAGTTCTTCTCTTTGTTTACCATAAGCCGTAGTATATGTTAGGTTGAGAGTGGGATAGTTCCTCTCTGTTTACCATCAGTCGTAGTATATGTTAGGTTGAGAGTGGGATAGTTCCTCTCCGTTTACTATCAGTCGTAGTATATGTTAGGTTAAGAGTGGGATATTTCTTCTCTATATTTACTTTCAGTTGTAGTCTGACTATGTTTGGATGATCACACGATCACCAAACTAACCTAACCTAGACCATTACAGGTAGATACTATATTACAACTCTCAACTTGTTCCATTCGAATTGTTCATCCAGAGAACTTGCTGTGTATTCATTCTCCTGTCATAAATAACCCCGCAGCACTCCAAGGTTTGCTTGCATCATGTAACCTGTACCGCGCTCAAAGGCCACTCCTAGCTACAGTTGACGCGCTTCAAGCCAACTGCTATTAAATACACAGTTATTGTGAGGCGCCACCAAAACCATTACACAGAGTTTACACTTCTTTCAATTTGTAATCAAACCATTTTGTTTACGTGGGGGGTAAGGTGTCAGACCTCTGAGCTAGGTGTCCGGGGTTCAAACCACGGTCCCATCACAGATTTATCTGATTACCAAACCATTCCTTAAACTCTGGCAAAGTGTGTTTTCACGCTTTGTGAATGAATGTGCGGAATCCCAGACCCCTACCGTGGTTCGGAACCCGCGTAAAACTGTAGGTCCCCTCTATTTCCCACCATCCTCATTCTTACATATCATCCTAGCATATGGGGATAGTGGAAGTCGCCTTAATGGAGTCCCCACCTTAGAAATGAGTCCCTTAATACGCCAGGAGGTCGTTGCGTGAACTACATTAACTAGTCTAAGGAAACAGGATAAGAAAGTGAATTAACCTCTTCCTGGAGAGTATGGAAACTACTAATAGTTTATATAATAAAACAGCTCTTGTTAGAATTGAACCCTGACCTCCCGAGCTAAGATCGGATATATTTATATTTGAGTGTTTGGACTTTACACTATTTCCTAAATAGCTCAAGAGCTACGAAATATTCACTGAATGTTATTTATATTTTCAAATAAATCCTCGCCTGACCGGATTTAACTTACATTTCAATACAATAAATTATTTACATCCGATATTTGTTACACCCCTTAGTTCAGTTGGTATCGTGTTTGTCTACTGAGCTAAGGTTACCGGATTCGATTTCCGGCATGGCTGAAAATTTATAATTGATTAAATGTGGGTTTACTCTTTCACATTGATAAATTAACGGCTGAGGACTGGATGTAGCGCCTGTCCTAGATTATAAGACATATGAAGCTACGACAGGCCTAGCAAGCCGGTAGTGGAAAATATATGACTTGAATAAAACATTGACCATAGACTGGAAACAGTAATGGATGTAAATATATTATACCTTGGCCAATGTATACAAACATCGCCTTCTCGAGGTAGAGGGGTTTAAGAGGAAGACTACATATATGGGGAACCTTAGTTTGATGCCAGATTAGGCCTAGTTTAAAAAACACATTTGAGTCTTAATGCTAACTAAATAATTAAATTAATTGTGCTTGGTTTCAATAAGGGGTACTTCACTTAGGTTTTCCCTCCTCTCTCCAGACAAATATCGGTTCAGTTCCTTAAACACAATAGTTTAGCTATCCTATTTGGCTTAATAGAATGATAAGCTAACCTATCAGTGGAACAAGCACAGCAACCAACCACCCAAACATTTACAACACTGAGACAGACTGGGGACTAGTTTCACCAGTTATAATACATTTTCTGACTCCACCGGGTTTTGAACTCAAGATCTTTTTCTTCTTAAACAAATATGGTACTGACTGAGCAGAGGTCTTTAGTACACTCTACTGCCAGTTTACTGAATAATATTCACTTAAAAGTGTGAGGGTACAGGACAAAGAAGTGAGGTTTCAAGTATATGGACCAGAACTACTGAGGCAATGTCTGATATCATCTGATTCCCTGATAACGAGAATAACATCTCATACAAAATGTTGTCAAGGTAGTTGTAACATCTCATACAGCATGTTGCCAGGGTAGTTACATCTCATACAACATGTTGCCAGGGTAGTTACATCTCATACAGCATGTTGTCAAGGTAGTTGTAACATCGCATATAGCATGTTGCCAGGCTAGTTGTAACATCTCATACAGTATGTTGCCAGGGTAGTTACATCTCATACAACATGTTTCCAGGGCAGTTACATCTCATACAGCATGTTGCCAGGCTAGTTGTAACATCTCATACAGCATGTTGCCAGGCTAGTTGTAACATATCATACAGCATGTTGCCAGGGTAGTTACATCTCATACAGCATGTTGCCAGGGTAGTTACATCTCATACAACATGTTGCCAGGGTAGTTACATCTCATACAACATGTTGCCAGGGTAGTTGTAACATCTCATACAGCATGTTGTCAAGGTAGTTGTAACATCTCATACAGCATGTTGCCAGGGTAGTTACATATCATACAACATGTTGCCAGGGTAGTTACATCTCATACAGCATGTTGTCAAGGTAGTTGTAACATCTCATATAGCATGTTGCCAGGCTAGTTGTAACATCTCATACAGCATGTTGCCAGGGTAGTTGTAACATCTCATACAGCATGTTGCCAGGGTAGTTACATCTCATACAGCATGTTGTCAAGGTAGTTGTAACATCTCATACAGCATGTTGCCAGGGTAGTTGTAACATCTCATACAGCATGTTGCCAGGGTAGTTACATCTCATACAGCATGTTGTCAAGGTAGTTGTAACATCTCATACAGCATGTTGCCAGGCTAGTTGTAACATCTCATACAGCATGTTGTCAAGGTAGTTGTAACATCTCATACAGCATGTTGCCAGGGTAGTTGTAACATCTCATACAGCATGTTGTCAAGGTAGTTGTAACATCTCATACAGCATGTTGCCAGGCTAGTTGTAACATCTCATACAGCATGTTGTCAAGGTAGTTGTAACATCTCATACAGCATGTTGCCAGGGTAGTTGTAACATCTTATACAGCATGTTGTCAAGGTAGTTATAACATCTCATACAGCATGTTGCAAGGCTAGTTGTAAGATCTCATACAGCATGTTGTCAAGGTAGTTGTAACATTTCATACAGCATGTTGCCAGGCTAGTTGTAACATCTTATACAGCATGTTGCCAGGCTAGTTGTAACATCTCATACAGCATGTTGCCAGGGTAGTTACATCTCATACAGCATGTTGCCAGGGTAGTTACATCTCATACAACATGTTGCCAGGGTAGTTACATCTCATACAGCATGTTGCCAGGGTAGTTGTAACATCTCATACAGCATGTTGTCAAGGTAGTTGTAACATCTCATACAGCATGTTGCCAGGGTAGTTACATATCATACAACATGTTGCCAGGGTAGTTACATCTCATACAGCATGTTGTCAAGGTAGTTGTAACATCTCATATAGCATGTTGTCAATGTAGTTGTAACATATCATATAGCATGTTGCCAGGGTAGTTACATCTCATACAGCATGTTGCCAGGGTAGTTGTAACATATCATACAGCATGTTGCCAGGGTAGTTACATCTCATACAGCATGTTGCCAGGGAAGTTGTAACATCTCATACAGCATGTTGCCAGGGTAGTTGTAACATCTCATATAGCATGTTGCCAGGGTAGTTACATCTCATACAGCATGTTGTCAAGGTAGTTGTAACATCTCACACATCATGTTGCCAGGGTAGTTACATCTCATACAGCATGTTATCAAGGTAGTTGTAACATCTCATACAGCATGTTGCCAGGGTAGTTACATCTCATACAGCATGTTGTCAAGGTAGTTGTAACATCTCATACAGCATGTTGCAAGGCTAGTTGTAAGATCTCATACAGCATGTTGTCAAGGTAGTTGTAACATCTCATATATCATGTTGCCAGGGTAGTTACATCTCATACAGCATGTTGCCAGGAGAGTTTCAGTGGAGCAAACTGTAAGGAATTCATATAGTACGGCGCTTTGAGCAGTAACTATCATAGGCTACTTTTCTTGTTCGTAAAGAGTGTAGGATTTTATTAACAAATTTTTCAAATGTAGGTCTCGTATTTTGGAAATTTCTCACTCAAATGAGTGTATCTAGACTATAATAGTATCCTCAACGACGGACGCTACCCGCGTAGGTGGTAACATTTTCTAGGACTTCAGGCACGCAATAGATAGGATTTCTGGTGATGGAGGGCTTGAAGTTTGAATCTTGGATGGGCGCACTGGGCGTAATTTTCTACTTGTGATTCCCTATCCTCGTTCTACTATAAATCTGGGGGATTCCCTGATCTCTTTCCCATATAATACTGGGGGATCCCTATCCTCTTTCCACTACTATACTGGGGATTCCCTATCCTGTTTTCACTATTACGCTGGGGATTCCTCATCCTATTCCCACTATTATGCTGTGAATTCCCTATCCTCTTCCCACTATTATGCTGTGAATTCCCTAACCTCTTTACACTATAATGCTGGGAGATTCCCTCTCTTGTTTCCACTATTATGCTGGGGATTCTCTATTTTGTTTCCACTGTTATGCTGGGGATTCCCTATCCTCTTTCCACTATAATGCGGGCGATTCGTTTTAAATTCCCCTCTCCCGTCTGAGTCAAGCCATCAATAACTCTATTGGTAAATGTACACACGAGAACACAATAAATGAGAGTGAAATGTAATATGTTGATGGATGTAGACCGTGTATAAACCAACACAGTTAACATAGTTTAACGAGTCAAGTGTGATTGTAGGTTTTGAATGATGACGGCATGTACAGTTAGAACACAACTGACAAAAGATATGTTAATATGTAATGAGTCAAGCTATAAGGCCAAGGTCAATCGGTTCACAGCTCTGTTCAACATTGTGGTTGTTTACTACTTATCATAAGTGGTAGGGAGAGGTTGCTTAAGGACAGTGCACCAGCATTAGCGGGCTGGGGAGAGCCACACTGACAAATTACCTGTCAAAAACCACCTTAGCTACATTCGAACCTCGACCTCCCCATTACTGGCAATCAGGTATATTGTGAGTCTGATGTCTTAGACCATGCGACCAGTGGTGCAGGTAGTAACTGATTCCAAATATATTTAAAACAATTATATTAGTAGCGTTATAATTATTTTATTTATTTACATTCTGTCACTTTAGTGCAATCATCATCATCATTGGCAGTAGCAAAATCATCAGAATATTCTTATTATTATTATTTCTGCGTCTTACTAACCGTTCGGGTTGTACGCACTTACGCTAATGTGCAATGGTAGGGTGATTGTGAGATGAAATGGAGGACCTACAGTTTAACGTGGAGGCCTGGCACTCCACACATTCACATCCTAATCTTCATTACGTTGATTGTTTTTAGGGTCATCTCGCCAGAAACCACTTGAATAACATTAATATCAACTGAGACTCGAACTGGGTTCTTAAAAGTGGTTTGTCAGCGTTCTACTTCCCTGTATAGAGGTGGTTTGTCAGCATTCTCTATTCTATATAGGGGTGGTTTGTCAAACGATGCCCTGTACAAAGATGGTTTGTCAGCACTCTCTACCTTGTATATAGCTAGGGTGCTTTGCCTTGTATAAAAGTTGTTTATCAGCATCCTATGCCCATGTTACCTAGCCTATAGATAATTGTTAGTGCCCATGTTACCCGACCTCTAGATAATTGTTAGTGCCCATGTTACCCGACCTCTAGATAATTGTTCGTGCCCATGTTACCCGACCTCTAGATAATGATTGAGTGCCCATGTTACCCGACCTCTAGATAATTGTTAGTGCCCATGTAACCTGACCTGTAGATAATTGTTAGTGCCCATGTTACCCGACCTCTAGATAATGGTTGATTGCCCATGTTACCCAACCTATAGTTAATGGCTGCTTGCCTTGTAACCTGACCTGTAGATAATTGTTAGTGCCCATGTTACCCGACCTCTAGATAATGGTTGATTGCCCATGTTACCCGACCTATAGTTAATGGCTGCTTGCCTTGTAACCTGACCTGTAGATAATTGTTAGTGCCCATGTTACCCGACCTCTAGATAATGATTGAGTGCCCATGTTACCCGACCTCTAGATAATTGTTAGTGCCCATGTTACCTGACCTGTAGATAATTGTTAGTGCCCATGTTACCCGACCTCTAGATAATGGTTGATTGCCCATGTTACCCAACCTATAGTTAATGGCTGCTTGCCTTGTAACCTGACCTGTAGATAATTGTTAGTGCCCATGTTACCCGACCTCTAGATAATGGTTGAGTGCCCATGTTACCCGACCTCTAGATAATTGTTAGTGCCCATGTTACCTGACCTCTAGATAATTGTTAGTGCCCATGTTACCCGACCTCTAGATAATGGTTGATTGCCCATGTTACCCAACCTATAGTTAATGGCTGCTTGCCTTGTAACCTGACCTGTAGATAATTGTTAGTGCCCATGTTACCCGACCTCTAGATAATGGTTGATTGCCCTTGTTACCCAACCTATAGTTAATGGCTGCTTGCCTTGTAGCCTGACCTGTAGATAATTGTTAGTGCCCATGTTACCCGACCTCTAGATAATGGTTGAGTGCCCATGTTACCCAACCTATAGTTAATGGCTGCTTGCCTTGTAACCTGACCTGTAGATAATTGTTAGTGCCCATGTTACCCGACCTCTAGATAATGGTTGAGTGCCCATGTTACCCGACCTCTAGATAATGGTTGATTGCCCATGTTACCCAACCTATAGTTAATGGCTGCTTGCCTTGTAACCTGACCTGTAGATAATTGTTAGTGCCCATGTTACCCGACCTCTAGATAATGGTTGAGTGCCCATGTTACCCGACCTCTAGATAATGGTTGATTGCCCATGTTACCCAACCTATAGTTAATGGCTGCTTGCCTTGTAACCTGACCTGTAGATAATTGTTAGTGCCCATGTTACCCGACCTCTAGATAATGATTGAGTGCCCATGTTACCCGACCTCTAGATAATGGTTGAGTGCCCATGTCACCTGACCTGTGCAAGATGGAATCTGAGAGTTGCTTTTATCACTTCCTCTGACGCTAATGCTTCTAAATGTTCCTGTATTAAATTGACTGATCGTTGCTTTACTTCTAATGAACATAAACGTACCGGTAGTCAAAACCTATGTTTTTTTACCATTCGTGACAAGCATAAAAGTGGTCTGTAGTTTCTAAGAATGGACTGTACAAGATATAGGAGCATAGCCAACTCCTCATGACGTTATTTCCCTCGTCCAGCTTGGTGGGATATTAGGAACAACTTTTCAAGTCGTTTGACTCGTTTTATCGCCGGGTTTCGATGTTTCTTTGAATCAACTCGTCCGCAAGGGTGTGCAAACTTCCACTCAACAGCCCAGTCTAGCGTTGTAAGGTGTGCAAACTTCCACTCAATGGCCCAGTCTAGCGTTGTAGGGTGTGCAAACTTCCTCTCAATGGCTACACAACTCTCTTACCCTCGGTTCCAGTAAATCACATATCTTGTCCTTGTGTGATTCATATGATAGGGAGGCTGTACAGGGTCCAATGATGAACTTCAACTTAGGCCATAGAGTCTACCGTTTCTCTGACCAGAGTGTTCGTGGCAAGTGTGACGTCATTATGAAGAGATTGGCCAGAAGAACCGGTCGCTTAGACGAGCCAACTGGTGCCTAATTAACAACCAGGGCACACCTCATGACATAGCAACAACCGTGACTGTGTGGTTGCAGGGACCAGACGAGCCAACTGGTGCCTAGTTAACAACCAGGACACACCTCATCACATATCAACCACCGTGACTGTGTGGTTGCAGGGACCAGACGAGCCAACTGGTGCCTAGTTAACAACCAGGGCACACCTCATGACATATCAACCACCGTGATTAAAAGCTGTGTGGGAAATGACAGTTAAGCTCACATTTGAAATCCCCCCGCACCCGGCCGAGATTCGATCCCCCACCTTCCCAAGAACAGTGACAACTGCAATGAGAGCCCGACGCTAGAGACTACACGGCCACCGCCTGGTGAAAACTCCTCATTCGTTGTTGATCTTGGAATGTTTCGTGCCTTATACCAGGTTAAAACGACCCTCTAGGGATTCGAACATACCATTTCTCGGAATGTGTAAGGGCAAGTCTTGAAAGATCTGGTCTTGACTGGAGACAAAGTTCTGGTCTTGACTAAACATAGTGACTGTAATATGATCCAACGAGGAAATGTGCTTGGGACAATCTCAATTGAAATAGAGATCTTCTTGTTATAAAATAGCATTAAATGTTGGTAGTTTTTTCGATACTTTTGTTCTATTGTTATTATTATAAATTATCTATGAAATAAATAACAAATTACATGTTTTACAATAATCTCGACTAACATTTCAAATCGTAACACATATATTCTATAGGTATTGACTATACATCCAGTTGTGCTATATATATTTTTTACGCTATATTCCGTGAAGAACTATGTTCTGTGATCTGATATAGGAAATTACAAACACTTTGATTGACTCCTTTTTAAAACATATTTTAAAGATGATGAATGAAGTGTTCTACAAATAAAACAGCAATTAGTCTAAAATGCGAGTGTATTATCTAATAGTATATGTTTCAAGTGTTGAAATGTGGTCCCTCCCAACAGGAGCGGGAGCAGGTGTCACGAAGTGAATCTGGTGATGTTGACGTAACACCAGGAAACCAAGGGGAAGGTGTTGTGTTTGTCAAACACTAGACATCTGGTTCAACCGGTGGTAAACAAATCATTCTACCTCCTCTCAACACGTTTCAGATGTGACTCGACCTTCGTCAGATGAGGCTGAACCAGGGTTTCTAGAAGAATAGTCGATAGCAATAATTGTACCTAATCAAATATGGTTTTCTTTGAACGAGAGGTTAGCACGTCTGATTCTAACCTGGATGACTGGGCTTCGATGCCAACCGGATTCACTAAGATTGTTGGGTTTTCCTCAAAATGTTATTTCTATCTTCTTTAGCAAGTTAAATTCAACCTCTTCTCCATGTCCACTTTTAGGATGAGTTTAAGACAATAGTTGCTTATTAAGTATTATTAATGTTAACATTTAGTCAAAATAGTCAATCGTCTGATGTAATAAAACAAAGCAAATCAGTTTGGTTCAAATTACCATGTGAAATATATTTTTATATTCAATAATTAATGTGACCACTTACCCATGATTCCAGCATGTTCTAATAAGGTATGGGGAGTACGTCAGAATATAGAGGCAATAAATGTACCCGCAAATGCGTGGTTGAAGACTAGAAAATAATAATCAGAGTGATCGGTGTTCGAATCCCGCGAAAGGACGGTGCTCCACCTATTGTGTGATTTTGGTAGGAAGAACAGTAGAAGGTAGTTATTAAAGTTACTAAAACAGTTTTAATATAGGTATTCATACATGAAGTCATGTTATCTACAGGTGTCACTTTCAATACCTGTAGAATAACAATAATAATATAGTAAAACGTTATCAATGTTGGCCACAAAAAAAAAGTTTGAATTTTCTCTACTGTCCCTCCAACCAAAATCAGGGTTATACCAAGGCTGAGTGAACACGCGCGGCCGACGTTTAGTTTATATTTTAATTCGTAGAAATATATGCTTATCAGTTTGGTGATGTAGACTCGCCTACCGTTGGTTTGGTTGAAAATACACTTATTATTTCTCTAGTGAACATTTAAATTTGATTGGTTTTGTGTTTAGGTTATATAAGCATCGCGATCGATCGATAGTAGAAGTCGTTAGCCATAAAACTGACTTATCTTAAAATTTAATAACCCCCACTTTAAAATATCCAGGTTCTGACCATTAATCAGCCACACACACGCGTTCTTTGAATGGCGTGTCTCTAATCACGCGGGAAAGAATGTGTGTTTAATGGGCGTTGCCACGCGCTACGATTAGGTGCGGTAAAGGTTTGTGACGCTCTTTCCTGTGGAGTGTCGTTTCCTCTGTTGTTGAGGTTGCGATAACCCACGCCACGCCACGTGCTTTTGTCTGAACTGGGCTGAATCTGTAGGGAGTATGCAAGAACGTTAGTGAATGCTTAGTGGACCGATAGTGTGGATAGTATCCTATGATGACGCAAGTAAACCCACGCTAGTGTCCACTTAGCATCCACAGTGACGTTCTTGCATACAACCCTGTAAGTTTATACTAAATAAAAGAAATGTATTTGCTATTTGTATGAAACATGACTGACATTATTCATGCTAGCAAGGAATTTAAAGAGATTTATAGGGCGCACCCGACTCTATGGAATGTGAAGAGTATATGAATGAAATTTTTTAAAAAAAGGGTCGGATATGCCATTCTGGTAGAATTTTCCCGCAAAATAGACCCAAAGTGCGATTGAGATCTTTTTGAAAAAAACAAAACTAAAAAGGGTTCTTTCCAAAAAGAGCTTAATTTTTTTTATTTCAATTTATTTTAGATATTTAACGTGAACTTTCTGAACCGACTAATTATATCAGTACACGACTTATAGTCTAATTTAAATCTAGACAAACACAACACTCAGCCCTATGGCCGTTAATTTATCACCGTGAAAGGAGAAAAACCACATTTTACAACAATAAAAATCCGGACATGCCGGGTATCGAAACCAGGACCTATAGTTCAGTAGTAGACGGATACGCTACCGATTGATCTAAGGTGTCGACCTTAAAAAAACTTTACAGTGCTTTTCCCATCAGCATTCCCATTAGCTTTTCCCATTGTTGTTGCCAGAAACGTGATGTTTTCCGTTTGCTCTTAACTGCAGACATTTCAATGACAGCACATGCAACAGTACATATTTTTCACTTCACCTTACCCCTGCACACACCTCTTGAAACTCCCCGGGATAACAGAATGTTA
Organism: Timema genevievae; assembly: GCA_902155825.1. Classification (NCBI taxonomy): domain Eukaryota; kingdom Metazoa; phylum Arthropoda; class Insecta; order Phasmatodea; family Timematidae; genus Timema; species Timema genevievae. The sequence goes on from CABFWO010002601.1 coordinate 48,698, forward strand.
TAAATCTACACATGACACTGCCATTTCAGATGACAGGATAAATGACAGTTGTTGTCCATACATACAGTCTTTCCTTGGTAACAAAACGTCCCGTTCAATCACGCGCGATTACTCGTGGCGACATCTTGTGTGTGGGCGAGGGAAAGAATGCGTGTATAATAGGTTTCATGTAATTCAATTTACTTTGTATAAATAATTTTGGGTTTTGTCGTGTGGCAATATGGAGAATAACCGGAAACCAGAGTTTGGAAACAAGAGGTTTTTTTTTGTTATAATTATTTTTTCTTCTAGCGTGTTTTCCGAGGAGTGCGAAGTGGGCAAAACATGGAACAAAAGTTTAATTGATGTTTTATCAGAAACAATTCGATTGTTGCACAGATATTGGTCGATTATTGTGTGAAGCGACATCCTGCAGTGAGTGAATAGTGTTTTTGGAAGCCAGTCCCAAAATTACCAATGGGGAACCTTTGGAGAGAAATTCGTTCCGGCTGATACGTTCTTCATAATTTTTTTGTTTTTTTAAACAACGTCGGTGGAATGTTAGGTAACCTCAACTCAATTATTATAGGCCTAATACCTAACACCTTACCAGGTATCACCGCAGGACTCAAGAGGAACCCATATGAAAGTTGTTAGGCTTTGGACCAAAGAAACATTGTTGGTTGTATTGTTTAGTTTCTTGTTTAGAAACAGGATGAGCAAGTACAGCATAACTATTAATGATGATCCAACCATTGCGTTTATACTTTTGTTTGTTTTATATCTAACGGGCCTTACATGTATTACGTAACGAAATTTTAGACCTTTTTGACACCCTCCCCCCATATTCCACTCCGTAACGCTTTGGCAACCCCCAGCCTCCCCCCTTAAGTTACGTAACACTTCCAGTTTAAACTTTAAAAAAAAAGAGCACATTTTCCTCATGTCATTTTCGAGTGTTTTTTTTAGTAGACTATTTATTTTCATGTCAGGTCTTATAGGTTTAAAATAAATATGATTTTTAATAAAGGATTCAATTTCTAGTCAAAAAGTTTTATTTGTGTTTACAAAAAACACGATTTTAAAAGTGTGGAATAGCTTAAGTTTATACATTACTAGATAACTTTTTAAACATCTTCCAACGAAGTTGGTTGCAATCGTTCATTTACATTTTGTGATTAGAGATATTTCCTGTGTAGTGGTTTCATGAGTCAAGTCAGTGGCTTCGGGGGCGGCCAGACTGGGCGAGCGACTAAAATATAAAATAGAACACATTGGTTGTAATGAGAGGTGGCCAGACTGGGCGAGCGAGCGACTAAAATATAAAATACAACGACACATTGGTTGTAATGAGAGGTGGCCAGACTGGAGCGAGCGCGCTCAACCCGGTACAGTCTAGTTTACAGGCGCTAGGCAATATTATTGTATGTTGGTTCATTGAGTGCTAGGAAAACTTCTCATTTTGACATTTTTATTATTATCGATAGGTTTAGCACACTTGCTACTAACGGCCTAATTTAATTGGTAAGATCATAAAC
>CABFWO010002601.1:50499-73765 GCA_902155825.1 Timema genevievae
TGAGCCAAGATTCGGAGCCTCCTCGTCAACAACTATCGAGAGCTATCTGCTAATCACACTCTCGCTCGCCAGTCTGGCCACCCGCTCACACGCTTGTCAGTCTGCCCGAACCCTTCCTGTACCTCAACTGGTTCTTCGGGGAGCCACTGTACATCTTTGTCTTCAGACGTATCATCCTTTTTTTTATAAACTAAAACTTCGTTACGTTATGCTAGCCTAAACCCCCCTCACCCATGTCACGCAGCGTAACGCTACCCCTACCCGCTACCCCTACCCGCTACCCCTACCCGCTACCGCTCAAGTGCGTTATGTAATACATGTATGGCCCCTAACCATTAAGACTAGTATTATGAGATTATGTTTTTTAAAATCCTAGACATGTAATATTGATATTTTGTTTTGTTTTGATTTATTGAAACCTAATTTTGTTGTTGTAAATTATAAGTTTGTCATTGTTGATGATTTTATGTTTTGAGACAATTTATTTAGTATATACTGTAGCCTACCTATGTTCAGAAGGTAGCCTAAGCTTATATATGATATTTATCAGTGGCGAGTTGAGGTACTCAGAAGCACGAGATAAATACCCTTCCCTGGTGCTAGCTGGACAGGCAAAATAGATATTGCCTGAGGGGCAGGGATGCAAATCCTCGATGATGTGGAACAGAGAAGTAGCCCGGTCAGGTGTACTCAGGGTGTTTTCTATAAACAGTTTTACACTCTCCTTCCACGCGAGTGCTGGTAGATTACCTCTAGAATGCTTCCTTCTTCTTTGTCCCATTAGAGTAATCATCATACATACGTATAACCTGAACAGGCAGTAAGACATGGTGATAACTTTTTTTATGAACACCCTCCTTCACTATATTATTATTATTATTATTATTATTATTTAGCACCACGTCTTACTACCCGTTCGGGTTATACGCTTAAGTACTAATTACGCTAATGGATTAGGAATTGGGAAGGTTGAATTTAGAGGAAGTGAACCCGCATTTGCGTGGAGAGAGAGAGAGTGGAAAATCATTTAGAAAAAACCACCCCGGTTCACCCGACCGCACCTTCACTATACCTGGCCGGGGTTCAAACCCCGACCTTCCCATACCAAAAAATCAGACTAGTTGACGATACGTGTTGGTTAGAGTCCAATGACTAAGTGTTTAACAATCTATTTGAGGAGAAAGTGCATTTCCTTAGTATTCTCTGTACCCATTGGCTAAGATGTTTACGTGTTGAGTTGTGGCAAGCCGCCATTAGACCAGACTCAGCACAAGATACCCTGCAAGGTATGTGACTTGTACTACACAGCTGTAGGAGGGTTGCGGCTCTCACTGCTACAAGGGGAACATTCATGTTCTATTGCACCCTTACACGTATTTGGTAATAATTAAAACAATAAAATCAGGTATTACTTAATATTTGACAAATATACCATAATTGTTATCAACTATAAGTGTAATATAGTTCAGCCTGTTGTTGGCACTATTCTAGAGCTCAACCTACTGTGAGTCCACTATAGTTCAGCCTGTTGGCACTATTCTAGAGCTCAACCTACTGTGAGTCCACTATAGTCCAGCCTGTTGGCACTATTCTAGAGCTCAACCTACTGTGAGTCCACTATAGTTCAGCCTGTTGGCACTATTCTAGAGCTCAACCTACTGTGAGTCCACTATAGTCCAGCCTGTTGGCACTATTCTAGAGCTCAACCTACTGTGAGTCCACTATAGTTCAGCCTGTTGGCACTATTCTAGAGCTCAACCTACTGTGAGTCCACTATAGTCCAGCCTGTTGGCACTATTCTAGAGCTCAACCTACTGTGAGTCCACTATAGTTCAGCCTGTTGGCACTATTCTAGAGCTCAACCTACTGTGAGTCCACTATAGTCCAGCCTGTTGGCACTATTCTAGAGCTCAACCTACTGTGAGTCCACTATAGTTCAGCCTGTTGGCACTATTCTAGAGCTCAACCTACTGTGAGTCCACTATAGTCCAGCCTGTTGGCACTATTCTAGAGCTCAACCTACTGTGAGTCCACTATAGTTCAGCCTGTTGGCACTATTCTAGAGCTCAACCTACTGTGAGTCCACTATAGTCCAGCCTGTTGGCACTATTCTAGAGCTCAACCTACTGTGAGTCCACTATAGTCCAGCCTGTTGGCACTATTCTAGAGCTCAACCTACTGTGAGTCCACTATAGTTCAGCCTGTTGTTGGCACTATTCTAGAGCTCAACCTACTGTGAGTCCACTATAGTCCAGCCTGTTGGCACTATTCTAATGTTTGTCTCTATGAATGAGTTCATTCGCTCCAAGCTAGGCATGAATGTGACATAAAGCCGGGTCAGATCAACGTTACTCTCGCAATTAACATAACACGTTCAAACCGTGACGTCACTTCACCGCGCGGGACTTAAAGAATAATATCGCGAAAAACTCGAACATTCAAACAGTAGAGGAGAGTCGGGAAAGTGAGCCAGAATCCACCTCCTTAAGAAGGATGGACACTACATGGTACAAGAGTCCTTATTGCATCACTTTATGAAGGATGGACACTACATGGTACAAGAGTCCTTATTGCATCACTTTATGAAGGATGGACACTACAGGGTGCAAGAGTCCTTATTGCATCTCTTTATGAAGGATGGACACTACATGGTGCAAGAGTCCTTATTGCATCTCTTTCTGAAAGATGGACACTATATGGTACAAGAGTCCTTATTGCATCGCTTTATGAAGGATGAACACTACATAGTACAATGATCCTTGTTGCATCTTATTATGAAGGATGGACAAGACGTATCATAAGGATCCTTATCGCATCATTTTATTAAGGATGAACAATACACAGTACAAGCTCCTTGATGCATTTATTTATGAAGGATGAACACTAGATAGTACAGGGATTCTTTTTGCATCTCTTTATAAAGGATGGATAAGACATAGTACAAGGATACTTAATGCATCTCCTAATGAAGGATGGACACTACATTGTACAAGGGTCCTTATTTTAGCTCCTTATGAAGGATTTATGATACATAGTACAAGGATCCTTATTGCATCGCTTTATGAAGGATGAACACTACATAGTACAAGGATCCTTATTGCATCGTTTTATGAAGGATGGACACTACACAGTACAAGTATCCTTATTAACTCTCCTTATGAAGTATGGAAAATATATCGTACAAGGATCCTGGATTCAATTTTGATTGAGAGACAAAATATCCTTCTATAACATTTTGTTTACTCTCTCGTTAAGTAGTAGCTAGCAGTTTGGGCTCTGGCTGTTGTGTTTATTCTATTGATGCTAATTAACAATCTGAGCTCTGAGTGTCGTGATTATGCTAGGAATTGGTAGCTAGCAGTCTAGAATCTAATGTAATATAAATCTAGAGTACCAAATAATAATTAAAGGTGCTTGAATACATCGGAACAACTTCCAAAGATTGGCTCCAACAGACGTATGAAGATATTGTTGTTTTCTAAACTGTCAGATAAAAAGTGGGTTAGTAGTAGTACACACCATTAACCGTCAGTATCATCCAGTCTGATCACGATCTCATTCATCAAACGATGACGCAACTCATCATCAAAATATTGATGTTAAATGTGTTAAGGTTTGGAAGCTCTAGACAAGAGTAATTCTGGAAAGTTTACTGTCAAATCTTGGCGCGCACACACAGCGAGAAACCACAAACGTTGTATCCAATGACGTAAAACTAGTTCGATGTTTTCATCGTTCCAAATGTTATGTTCTATATTTCCTTGGCAGTGTTGAAAGGCTTTTAAAAACAAATTAAATTTATTTCTAGAAGAAACTCGATCAAATGATGACGTCAATGCTGATATTTGTTATTCCGTTGTAGCTACAGTTTTGGCGTCTTGTTAAATAACGTGGTAACACTCGACTTGTCTCTAAACGGGGCATTGAAACGTCACTACACTCCCTTGGTGGTCCAGTTCCTGTGAGGACCACTGACTGACATCTGTTTGAGAAGTGATGCCATTTGTAAACATCACTAATCTGGGAGGACCACTGACTGACATCTGTTTGAGAAGTGATGCAATTTGTAAACATCACTAATCTAGGAGAACCACTGACTGACATCTGTTTGAGAAGTGATGCCATTTGTAAATATCACTAATCTGGGAGGACCACTGACTGACATCTGTTTGAGAAGTGATGCCATTTGTAAACATCACTAATCTGGGAGGACCATTGACTGTCATCTGTTTGAGAAGTGATGTCATTTGTAAACATCACTAATCTGGGAGGACCACTGACTGACATCTGTTTGAGAAGTGATGCCATTTGTAAACATCACTAATCTGGGAGGACCACTGACTGACATCTGATTGAGAAGTGATGCCATTTGTAAACATCACTAATCTGGGAGGACCATTGACTGTCATCTGTTTGAGAAGTGATGCCATTTGTAAACATCACTAATCTGGGAGGACCACTGACTGACATCTGTTGGAGAAGTGATGCAGTTTGTAAACATCACTAATCTAGGAGAACCACTGATTGACATCTGTTTGAGAAGTGATGCCATTTGTAAACATCACTAATCTAAGAGGACCATTGACTCACATCTGTTTGAGAAGTGTTGCAGTTTGTAAACACCACTAATCTAGGAGAACCTCTGACTGACATCTGTTTGAGAAGTGATGAAGTTTGTAAACATCACTAATCTGGGAGAACCACTGACATCTGTTTGAGAAGTGATGCCATTTGTAAACATCACTAATCTGGGAGGACAACTCTTAGATGATACAGTTGATAGTAAATGTACAGTATTGCAACAGATATAGACCAAATAATAATCAAATATGGTTTTCAAAAGGTTAATACAGGATAATATTTACATCAATTCTATAGAAAGGAATTAGGCTGTTTAAAGCAAGCAATTTAACAAAGTTAGCTAAAATTAAAGATAGAAATTCAACTTATCTAAAATAGCAAGTTGTAAGGTTGTTATAATGTTAAAAATGTATAGTCTTTGTCCAGCACAAAATAAACACTAGAAAATCTTTTTGCCTATACAAAATCATTATATTTAATTTATAATTTGATAACTACAAGTTAATCCATCCAAATTAGCGTATAACTTTATCTTCAAAATGTTAACAAAATCTAGGTTTGGTTAGGAATAGATATTAAGAAAAATTTTAAATGTTAAATCTTTATTAGTGTTTTATATCAATTTAAACATCCCACAATACAACTCTTATCTTATGTTGTGGAACTTTTTAATCGACTCATTGGATCGAAATTAAAATATTTAAACATGTTTGCCACATTAATAAGATATGATTAGCTATGTGTTTCAGCAACCACCTTCATGTCGGTGTTTCAAGATTCTGACACTACCGGCGCCACATGCATCAACGCAAGGTGTCTATAGATCAATCACACTACACCACACCTGACCTTAATATTATTTAGATAATAAACATGACAATTTTACATTTAGTATGATTTGGAATGTCCCATTATTAAAACAAGCTATTTCTAGAAAGTCTTAGAGAAATGTTTCTCCTTAGAACGAAAAGATTTTGTATGACAATGGCAAGAAAGAAACAAAACTCAGGCAGATCGAGGGTGAGAAAGGGGGGNTCTACCTATACACTATTTATTTTTTTGCCATGAAGGCGACCTGGTGGTCTAGGGGTAAGGTGTCAGACTTTTGTGTTGGGGGTTCGTGGTTCAATCCTCTGTCCCGGCACAAATTTATCTGATTGCCAAACCCTTCCTTCACCTCTGACAAGACGTGTATTAATCACAACTTGTGAATGTGTGGAATGCCAGGGCCTCCACCGTGGTTCGGATTCCACATTAAACTGTAGGTCCTCCATTTCATCTCACAATCACCCTACCATTGCACATTAGCGTAAGTGTGTATAACCCGAACGGGTAGTAAGACGCGGTGATGATAATAATAATAATAATAATAATAATAATAATTTTTGCCATGTCATTTTGAACAGCGCTTTCTATCGGCAAGGACGCCAAACTAGCGAAATGTTTACTTAGATGTTGTTCTGTATAACAATAGGACTTCCAATCTTTATATCATAGTCAATGGACCGGGCTTGTGTATTTTACCATTTTGCAGCAAGTGTCAGAATAAAATGGAGTGGATCAAGAAAACAATATTTTTTACTAAACAATATAGGAAGAAAACTATTTTGTGGGACCTCAAGATCGACAAGATTATAAGATTAAAAAAACTACTAATTTCTTAATTTTTCAAAATACTCATTAATGTCAACCCACCATTAGCCCTCCTTTCTCTGAATAAGTCCGTCTGCCACCACCATTTCTGTATTTTCTGATTTTGTTTTCAAATTGCAACACCCCAATAAAAGAAACGCTTCACTCACTAATTGTAGGTCCGACATTTCAGTTTGAAATGAGAACTGGAGCACAGTCGAGATGAGCATTCAAAGCGAGCATTCGCCGTGCCCAATCAGCAACTTGAGCCGAGCTTTATAATGTATTGCTCGTATTGAACATTAAATTACGGTGGCTCAAGTTATTCTCCGGCTTTAGAATTGAAACCAAATGTTTCTGTTTAGAAGTATTTTTAGCTGTTCACTCGAATCATCGCGTCATATTTGGCTAATAAAAAGGCGGGAGGGGGATATTTTAAAGTTATTATTGCTAGTCGAACCTACGTCTACCATCTTGAACGTATCACAGTCCCATGGATACAACAAGGACTGGCCCGTGGTCACAGACAAGATATACACCAGACCCAGGTTAAAATGGCTGCGTTCATTGGAGAGCTTGAGTCGTTCAACACGAGGATCGCTAGGTGCCACTAAGAGGCATCAAAAGAAGGTAATCTTAAACATGGTTTCGATAGAGAGAGGACACAAATGGGCCGGCTTCCACAAATATAGGTTCAGGTAGCGACCCAAACCCATCTTCACATAATCCTATCTCACAAAGAGCCTACGAAGACTGCACATTACGATTACAATGGTTAGTTTATGGCAAACCTGTTACAATAATTGTATTTATTACGAGTGAGTCGTTCATACACAGTAGCGAACACCAGTGTTGATGGACTCAACCTGATTCAAGGAGCGCAGCGAGACTTCCGTAAGGTTGAGGATCTGGTATATCCTTGTCTGTGTCCGTGGCTGAGGACCTCCATGATTCGTCTATGACTGACTGACTCATTGTTTGTTCTTGCCAGGAATCAAACCAGACACGCTCAAATGGTTAGAACATGAAGCCACGGCCAGTGTCGTGCAGCCTAGCCCGGGGATCAGAGCTCGGCTCCCAAACAGATACATTCTATTATTTAATACTTTTACTTAACACTTGTATAGCTCGGACTGGTGTTAAGAGATGTAACACGAGTATAACTCGGACTAGTGGTAGGACATGTAACACGAGTATAGCTCGGACTAGTGGTAAGACATGTAACACGAGTATAACTCGGACTAGTGGTAAGACATGTAACACGAGTATAGCTCGGACTAGTGGTAAGACATGTAACACGAGTATAGCTCGGACTGATGGTAAGACATGTAACACAAGTATAGCTAGGACTGGTGGTAAGACATATAACACGAGTGTAGCTAGGACTGGTGGTAAGACATGTAACACGAGTGTAGCTAGGACTGGTGGTAAGACATGTAACACGAGTGTAGCTAGGACTGGTGGTAAGACATGTAACACGAGTATAGCTCGGACTAGTGGTAAGACATGTAACACGAGTATAGCTCAGACTGGTGGTAAGACATGTAACACTAGTATAGCTCAGACTGGTGGTAAGACATGTAACACGAGTATAGCTCGGACTGGTGGTAAGACATGTAACACTAGTATAACTCGGACTAGTGGTAGGACATGTAACACTAGTATAACTCGGACTGCTGGTAAGACATGTAATTCGAGTATAACTCGGACTAGTGGTAAGACATGTAACACTAGTATAACTCGGACTTGTGGTAAGACATGTAACACGAGTATAGTTCGGAATGGTGGTAAGACATGTAACACTAGTATAACTCGGACTGGTGGTAAGACATGTAACACTAGTATAACTTAAACTGGTTGTAAGACATGTAACACGAGTATAGCTCGGACTGGTGGTAAGACATGTAATTCGAGTATAACTTGGACTAGTGGTAAGACATGTAACACTAGTATAGCTTGGACTGCTGGTAAGACATGTATCACGAGTGTAGCTAGGACTGGTGGTAAGACATGTAAAACTAGTATAACTCGAACAGGTGGTAAGACATGTAACACTAGTATAGCTCGGACTGGTGGTAAGACATGTAACACTAGTATAACTTAAACTGGTGGTAAGACATGTAACACGAGTATAGCTCGGACTGGTGGTAAGAACATGTAACACTAGTATAGCTCGGACTGGTGGTAAGACATGTAACACTAGTATAGCTCGGACTGGAGGTAAGACATGTAACACTAGTATAGCTCGGACTGGTGGTAAGACATGTAACACTAGTATAGCTCGGACTGCTGGTAAGACTTGTAATTCTTGGACATAAATGAGTGTTGGAACGTTTATAGTTGGGAGATATATAAATATACACTACTTAATCAACGTATTACGTATTTTCAAAATAAACTTTGAGGCAATTTATTAAGTTTACCATAAAGCAAAAACAAAATATTTTTGATTGTGCTAAGTAAAAATAAAATACACTTCATTAATTTACGAAAGAAAGTTTTTCAGGAGAAACGCAATTTTAAAGCAACAAATAAACTAATTTATGGCTCTTGAGCAAACATAGGATAACTTACCTCGGGGGTATTTTAGTTCATCATTTAACAGCCAGGGATATCAATTAATCCTCTCGGTCATATTTAATAATAAGATTATTGTATAAAACACACACTTTCATTCACTCGCAATGATTGACTAAAAAATGTATTGGTGACTTATCTTATTTATAAATCTTAATAAAATGAGTAATATATTATATTCTACAATAAAACCATATAGCCCCAGTGAGTCCAAAACAAGCCACAATCGCTGCCCACACATTGCTCGGCCTTATTAACATCTAGCTGGAAGATTATATAAGCAAAATACAAGCAGGCGTACACAAGAGCATAGAGCTACATATTGTTGACAAAGATCGGGAAAGAGGTGCGGCGATATTACACAATAAAATATCGAAATACGATGGGAAATACAGGATGGGGCCAAAACAATTAGATGACTAGTAACTTGAAAATAAACACTTTATTTTAAAAGTAAATATTCATTAACTATATAAAAGCAAACTACATACTACAATTTTTAAAGATAATGTCACTCAGGTGAGCTCCACTGGACGTCTGACAAACCTCAGCAGGTTGTCTATCACTTTCCTCAGCATAGATAGTATAATTGTTACCACCCCACCCTGTATATCTCAGCCAGAATTTAGAAATAAAACTGATTTTAAATGCGGCCATATTGTATATTATATTTGTTGTCTTTGTCAAAACATACATCTAGAGAATATAAAATAAATACTTTCTGCAAGGAAAGTTGTATTTCAACAGTTGGACAGTCTTTCAGTCAACGCGAGTTGTCCAAATTACGTCATAATACAGTAAGGTGGTATTAATACCAGGAGGTGGATAGTTCCTATTGGTTTTTGTTTTAATACCAGGAGAGTGATAGTTCATATTAGTTGTTGTTGGTTCTAATACCAGGAAGTTAATAGTTCCTGTTGGTTGTTGTTGGTTCTAATACCAGGAGATTGATAGTTCGTATTGGTTGTTGTTGGTTCTAATACCAGGATGTGGATAGTTCCTATTGGTTGTTGTTTTAATACCAGGAGATTGATAGTTCCTGTTGGTTGTTGTTGGTTCTAATACCAGGAAGTTGATAGTTCCTGTTGGTTGTTGTTGGTTCTAATACCAGGAGATTGATAGTTCCTGTTGGTTGTTGTTGGTTCTAATACCAGGAGGTGGATAGTTACTATTGTTCGTTGTTGGTTATAAGTGCCAGTGTACCAGTTAGCTCTAGATTGGAGAAAACATTGAAATCCCCACTGCAGAGAAAGACACAGAAAGTTGAACCTCGGCCTCCCGAATTGGAGCGATGGATGAGCAGTTGACTTGGCCGTGGCCACAAACAACGTGGTATAGCTCTCCAATGAGCACTGGCGGGGTTGGCTCAGTGATAGCGTGTTAGCACCGCGTCTTACCACCCATTCGGGTTATACGCCTATGTACTGATTACACTAATGTGATAGGGATTAGGAAGGTTTAATTTAGAGGAAGTGTACCCACATTTGCGTGGAGGGAGAGTGGAACACCATTTAGGGAAAATACCTCTGTGCACCTGACTGGGATCGAACCCCGATCTCCCCGTCTTCGGCAGAATATTCTAGTGCAAGAGTACCGTCCTAGACCATGCGGCCACCAAAACAGGTGATAGCGTGTTAGACTGATAACTTTTATACATATCATGTTTAACACAAGGACGATTGACTACTTAACCTAAGGGTGTCTCAGAGAAAATGCACCGGATCTAGCGTTAGGAGAAGATGAGAAAACTCAACTAAGAGCACCCGTCCGGGGTTCAAACCCAAACTTTCTAGAGAATGACAACAAAGATCCACGCGAGTGTAAAGTGACAGGTATGTTACATAAATATTAGCTGGATCAGACACGAGTCTCCCGTGGCGGGATGTTATGTTATAATCTGTCGTGATATAGGACGGTGTTTAGAAAGTATCCGATTCAGAAGAAGCTGTTAGTCACCGCGATGTGGTTTCCTATCTCCCTTTCCGGTGGTTGATTGCCTGAAAATGTGTCTTCCTCATCCTATCTCATTAGAAAGCATTATACAGGTGAAATGCAACCAGGGTACACAGCTGACGTCAGGCTGACATGTTCCTCCAGCCTTGCAAGAGAAGAAGGTTGATGTAATTTTCGACCATCGCTGAATCTTAACGACCCAATCTGTTGACGTAGATATGACCTTTCCCTTCCAACCAAACATGGACCATCTCAGGACAATGGGGAACTGACTTAGCTGAATGTCAAAACAGATAATGGATGTTAATTCGTATTAGCGAATCCATTATTTCTATTGGCAGTTCAGTCATGGATCAGGGAACGTCGAGTCTTCTTCAGGTATTCACGATAATCATATGTACAAACAACAAAGACGCTTTTAAATTTAGGACCTTTCATTTCTATTCATGATGGTCGAGAAGAACAATTAATTCCTTTTAAGATTCAAGACAAGGCTTCGTACACTTCAAAGCATATCACTTTCTTTTAAAGAGTTAAATGGTCACTAAGTTTGTTAGCACTTTACTTGTTCAACGTTTCAAATATTCCAAAGTTATGATTGACATTTGTTTCTCCCTGACTGTGTTATGTAGCCCTGAGAACAGATTGTACATGAGTCCTACTTTGAAAAGGACACACATGATGAAAAAAAAAGAGTACAGTTTCTCAACTAAACTGCTTAAAATTACATTAAATTAGGTTCTATCTTTTTTTTTAATATATGGCAGTTGGAGCAAGGATGATGGAACATATATTCTCCTAATTTAGGCCCACTTATTTATCACTGGCCCAAATCTGTGGACAAGGCAGGTATTCAGATACTTTATACAACTTTTGAAACAAATTTCAGGTTCGAATCCTGGTAGGATCAAAGTGGTGTGATAGCAGTTAAGATATCCACAATGATCAGCTGACACTGATAGCCAGTATCCTGACAGACACAGACAAAGTGGACCGCATCTTACTACCCGTCCGGGATATTCTCAAATCGAGTATAGATGAGGATAAGAAAGGTATAATTATGTGGAGGGCAAAAACACATTATCACACGAAGCAGGGGCTCGGAACTCCAACCTCCCTATTCCTGGCTAATCAGACAACACGAGACTGATGTCTTTGTTTCATAGCACGAAGAAATGATCCAATATTTACTGTGTCCAGTGTTGAGTTCTGTCTCCATACGAATGGCAGAACTATAGCGAGCTGTTTCGAGAAAGTTCTAGGAGTGGTCAACTGTCATAGAGCCTCGTGGGGTCTCCATCACTAGGAGGAATGCCAACATGTGAGGGGTGGCATGGACAGAATTCTAATGGGGTCAAACTGCGCCCCCTTCCCCCCTCGACTGATATAACTGTGGTATGAGGTTCCTTCAGTTATTTTAACTTGTTTCAAGCAGGGAGGAGCTGGTTTGGTCGAGAGCACCAAGGCACGAATCTTATGAGCTGGAGTTCTCCAGAAGTCTATCATTTAGCCAGGGAAATACAAGGGTTTCCTATTAATACCTCCTGGGACACGAGTTCAAATCTCATTCGGGAGGTCTTGTATAAAAGTAGATTTAAGTATTTTAAAGATGAAATTTGGGGCACTTTGTTTTAATTAAACTTCTCAAAAATGTACTAGATTAAGTTTCTTCTCCACTGGGCTCCACGTCCGACCGGAACATACTTCACATGGAACATGAGATATTGACCAGAACATAGAATATGGAAGACTTACCAGAACATACTTCACATGGATCGTGGGAGATTGAACAGAACATACTTCACATGGAACATGGGAGATTTACCAGAACATACTTCACATAGAATATGGAAGATTTACCAGAACATACTTCACATGGAACATGGGATATTGACCAGAATATGGAAGATTTACCAGAACATACTTCACATGGAACGTGTGAGATTTACCAGAAAATACCACACATGGAACAATAGTTTCCTTTGACCGCAAGAGCTAGTCCCGATCATTCGGTCGTATCGAGCAGAGTTGGACACGTCCATTGCCAGGTGCTAATCAGGAGGAAGAAGGGGTGATTACATTCACACATGGACAACTATTAACTGTCTATTGTCATCAAGAGGACAAGGCAATGTCAATGTCTTGACTATATTCGCTCTACGCTCAGAAATGCGATGGATGGTGTAAGAATACAAAACGTCTGTTATAACTAACATTTCTAAACAGTATACAGGGTTGTAGTTTACACGATCTAACTTAACCTAACACAACGTATGGGAGGTAATTTGACCACCAGAATGTTGCTAAACAATTTTAACAAAAGTGTATGATTAAATTATAAGATGTTAATAGCGATTCAATTATTTCAAATAATTACAGTTCACCAGTTATAATGGCTCAAACTTGTTATTTAATGCTTTTTTGCGTACCATTGTTAAGGTAAAGTAATTAACGTATGAGGCTGAATCATTTATAATATTAATACTATAAATATTTCACTGTGTACACCTCATATGAATGTCTAGTTATAGCTACTAAATTTCAGCCCCATACATTAATTACTTTACCTTAAAAATGGTACACAAAAAGGATTAAATAACAACTTATATATAACTTGTAAACTGTGATGATTTGAAATCATTGAATAGCTATTACAGCTTATAATTATACACTTGTTAAAATTGTGCAACTAAATTTAAATGTCGAATGACCATAAGGGCTAAAAAGACTTCATTTAAAGGTAGGAATGGGAAAGATGATTTAGAAGAAATGTATTCACCGTAGCATGGAAAGAGGATGGGGAACAACAACTTGTATCGATATTCTATCAATCTCCCCGGCAAACTAGTATATTGTGAGACCGACCTTTGTAATGATATGGAATTACACATCTCAATAATTTATTATTCACATATATATTCAAAATTACGATATTATAAATGCGAGCGGGTAGTAAGATTTATTTGTGTTAAGTTGTTGTTTCTACGTCTCTGTTTGAAAAGCCAACTCAGTTTTGTGAACAAAAACGCACCTGGATGACCACACCTTTTTTCTTTTGGGAAGTTTCGAGAAGGAAATGTCGATAGATATACCTCTTCAAGGTACGCATCTCTTCACTTGCCTTCCTGACGAGGAGTCGTGTAGTTTGAGTCTGTGACATATTAATCTATATTCTAAATCTCACATGTCGGGAATTATCATGCATATAACGCAATAGTCGAGCTCTTATTAAAATCTACAATGTGTGAAATATCTAGCATAAAAAACTGTTTATCTACTTAAAATAAAAACTATAAAACACCATAACTTTTGTTTTCTAAAATAAGACATTATCCGTTTTTAATTATTATAATACAGAATAACAACCTTGAAACCAATTCAATAATTATATAAAATATCACACTAATTGTGGCGAACAAACAAATAATATATCAGGCTAGCTCTTTTATACGTTACACCTTTTAGACCAGATGACCACGCTCTGCTATCCAATTTATTTCCAACTTGTCACAGCTCATGTGGACTGAAGGACGCAGATTTTAACACCAACATTGTCTGGCTCTATAACGTACAAAGTCAATGCTATTTGTTGTCTCAGTCACTACACAGATATTAGCGATAACTGTGCTAAATAATTATCTTCCTCGACAAGTTCAATATCTCAGCTTCTCCTGGGGTTCATCCAAGGACAGGCACACACCCTCTTCAAGTCAGATCAAAGCTACGTGTCATCAACAATGGCTTCTATTGTTTGCATTTGGCCGCTACATTCATCCATTGGATATCATTTATAGAAACGTGTTTGAAAATTTTGACGGAATGGAGAAATTGTTCACTTTTCCTAAAGCCGTGGAATAATGATCCTCTTATTTAAATTATACTCCATTCACGGTAGGAATTACTCTCTGAAAGGTCTTTTTTCCTACCAATATCCTACTATATAATAGATATATGGTAGGGAAAAAGGCCTTTCAGAAAACAATTCCTACGCTGAACAGACTTTATGTTCAAGAACTAGCCAAAGGTCGTTCAATAAACTCTATTTCTAGTTAGAGCACTGATTTTAAACCTTTCGGAGAAGTATGTTTGGGGTACAGGGAGTACATGAGATAGTAGAGGACGCTAGAATGAGATGGTGTGGACATGTAATGAAGATGGAAAAAGAGAGGATGCTAAATAAAATATTGGAGATGAAGTAAGTGGGTAAAAGACCGCAGGGGAGGCCAAGAAAGAGATGGGAGGATAAAAATGGAGGAAATTAAAGGAGGAAAAATGGTGAAATGATAGAGGAAGATGGAGGCATTTTACCAAACTGACCCAGCCACAGGCTGGAAAGAGTTGATAGTGAAAATGATGAAGAGAAGCAATTATTGTGTATGGCATGAGGGACCAAGGACGCATTGTTATGATATAATCCAGGATATTTATTTTGTTCATTTCACAATAAACAAAGCTTTCTTTGTACATACATATCACATCGCTTCACACAACGACTTTTCCTATATGTGGGGGAAGAGTGGTGTCCATTATCAAGTTGACCTTGTGTGCAACTATATTCTCTGTGTGTGTTGGGGAGGGGTAGGTTTGTATTATACAATAGGTAAATTAAAGATGTCACACTCGTTTTCTAGATTATTAATTAAACTAAAGAATCGAACCTAATACAACAATTTTATATACCTCTAGTCTAAGTTATTTAATCCAAGTAAATTGAAGTTCCAGCATTTAAACTAAACGGCAACATTCAAGACTGGGTATTTCTCATTGTGACCATTATTAGTTCATTTACCAATTTAATTATTACTAGAAAAGTGTAAAAGTGTTCTAGTGATCTTACACAAATTAGACATGGCATTTGTATTCTAGTGATCTTACACAAATCAAACAGGGCCTTCATGTTCTAGTGACCTTACACAAATCAAACATGGCCTTCGTGTTTTAGTGATCTTACACAAATCAAACAGTAATAATATGGGCGTGGAATTGTTCTAAGAGACCCCCTCCTCATTGTCTGGTCTACCACAGACAGGGAGAACAAAGTTGCAACCTTGGCCGGAGCTACTGAGGTTGTATTTTTCCAATATCCCTCCACTCAGATGCTATACAGCAATCCACCGTGTTACGATGATCCAGATTAGTGAACTCCAGCTATCACTAGAATGCCAAGCACTGGTCGGCACCTTAACAAACCAATGAGGCTCAGTACCCGAGTAAAATAACCATTTGCTCTATAACTCGTCACATAATGTTCTGCACACATTCCCAGAGCACGGTGAGGCTGCTCGTTGACAACGAGGTCTATTTACAACTTTAGCAATAACATTATTGTACTGAACAGTAACATGTTTGGTAAAAATATTATTACGT
The DNA here is from genome assembly GCA_902155825.1 of Timema genevievae. Classification (NCBI taxonomy): domain Eukaryota; kingdom Metazoa; phylum Arthropoda; class Insecta; order Phasmatodea; family Timematidae; genus Timema; species Timema genevievae. The sequence continues at coordinate 66,610 of CABFWO010002601.1, forward strand.
GTTCAGTTTGATATACAGGTTGATTCTCTTGGGACTAAACAGCTATTCTTTTAATTTATTCATGATTGGAAAGTCATATTTGAGTAATGTAAAACATACCTGGGCTTATGACAATCAGGCATGATTCATATAAGGTGCTGAAAGTACCCACTGCCAGCGTCCAGATACATACCCACCCGACGCTTCATATTGGCGAATGTGCCTTGTAGCGTAGCGACGTTGATGGCAGCAATTTCGATGTCGTCTTTCAGTTTCTCAACTGACCTTGGCTTGTTGGCATAAGCCACACCTTTTAAAATTCCCCCAGATAAATAAATCTGGGGGTGTCATGTCGGGTCTAGGTGGCCACAGGTCTTTGGAGATAATCCCGCCCTGGAAAAAGCTGCCATGCTCCTATTGGAGATGTGGCAAGTTGTACCATCCTGTTGGAAGTAGCCATCTCCAAGTTTCTTATCATCCAGTTGGTTCATAAACTCAGTAAAGATCTCCAAGTATCGGTCGGTANATGGCGACAGGACACCACACACCAGACATCAATTTTCTCTGGATGCAATGGCTCTTCATGGATGGCATGGGGATTATCACTGACCCACACACGTTTATTTTGCGAGTTTATATAGCCGGATAAATGGAGCCATGCTTCGTCAGTAAACCATGTTATGTCCAAGAGGGTGGGGTTTTCTGCAAAAATTGTGGATCCACCAAGCTTCCCGTTCTCTTTAGCTTCTTCGCCAATTTCAAAATGGTGGCTTTGGTGGGTGGTGTACGCCCACCATATTTATTCAGAAACTCCTCTTGACATTGTTTGAAGGAACCGGTCACCCAGTACTGACGCACAATGAACACACGCTCTTCAATTGAGTAAGCCATATTTATATCCACTGACTCGCTTACACTGTCTGACGAGACACGCTTCCCCACTAATGTTTACCACTCTCGACACCATGGCCGTAGAATTTATGGGCGGCCGTTTTTACTAAATTCGCCAAGCCCGTCAATTCTACGGGGTCTTGAATTTAAATCAGGATAACATATTTGCCTGTGTTTTCTACGTGTTTGGTTTGTACTATGTATCCCTTGGACTGTTAGTTCCGAGTTGTGGTCATAGATGGCATTTTACTGCACATCTGAGTGGATTTTTTTTTATAACTAGAACAACCCTGCAGTTCATTCTCCAAGTAGCTAAAGTTCGGTGATTCCTAGCTCGAAGAATAGCACGCACTTCTGTTTCTTGTGTTCGTGTTGCATAGACAATTGCGAGCAGAAAAGGTTTATTTGATAATGAAATTGCATAAATAGTGAATTTATCTCATGATATAGATGTCATTGATGATGCAATAGAAGAATTGACGGAATTAGTGATAAAATATAGAATACAATGCTGTTTACGAAAGTGAACGTTATGTTATAGTAGGCTTATCTCGCAAAAGTCGACATGAAAATATTATTTTAATTATAGCGCCTAAGTGCCTCTTCAATTATAATTAATATATGTTTGAATGATAAAACACTTTACATATAAGCTATCATAATTTCTAATGTATAGACTACGATGCATTGTGATATTATCTCGCGTGTAGGCGTATAGTCTATATAATATATCTTATAATAAATTTATTTACAAATCAGCTAGCATTTAAAATTAGGATTATTGATTATAAAGCTATTAATTACGAGCCTATATACATATTTTACTGTATACAACGACGCCGATCACCTAAATATACTTTACCAACTGAGTGTATGAGTTTATTATTTGTATGACTTTTTGGTTTTTGCCTTTTATACTACTTTTAATAAGAACCCTAATAAGAGCACTTTACAAGATATCACAGGAGATTAAAATTATTTATAATAAAGAAGAATGTAGCTCCAAACTAGTATTTGAACTTTTAAAATCCAATGTGTGTCTGTGGAGAAATTAGTTTTTTTTCTACAGGTAGGTAGATAATCTTGGCCCGGTACTGAGAGTGTTAGACAGATGGTGCATCAATGAGGCGCCCAGCTGGCGGGAAGACATGTTTTTGGCAGGTCTACTGCTTCGTCATGAAATAAAGAAACCGTTCCTTTCGTGTTTCACGCTCATCTTATATTCCACATAACAAGTGTTCCGTGCCGAGTGAATCACCCTGTACAGACTATTAAAGCTGTGATCGAATTGTTTTCGCGATACATTTTTAAAAATGAGCAAACCAAAGATGTCCTTCTATGAATGGCATACTATAGTGTGATTACCAAACGATAATAGTTATCTGACGGTTACAAAAGCTACTACAACTATATTCATATATTTATACGGCAAATCATATTATTTGAATCTGCTCCTTTGACAGACCGAATCATATAGTTACGTGTGGTTAATGTTGACAGCAAAATAATATTGGTTATGTCTGAACCAACAATTAACCTCGATTGCATAAGTTTAAATGATTCCGAGCAATATCCGCCAAATAATGTCCATATTAAAATAATGGTGCAACTATTCAAGTGAGAGATGCCAGTGCAGAAGCAAGGCTAAGTGAGAGATGCCAGTGTAGAAGCAGGGTTAAGTGAGAGATGCCAGTGTAGAAGCAGGGTTAAGTGATAGATGCCAGTGCAGAAGCAAGGCTAAGTGAGAGATGCCAGTGCAGAAGCAAGGCTAAGTGAGAGATGCCAGTGCAGAAGCAAGGCTAAGTGAGAGATGCCAGTGCAGAAGCAGGGCTAAGTGAGAGATGCCAGTGTAGAAGCAGGGTTAAGTGATAGATGCCAGTGCAGAAGCAAGGCTAAGTGAGAGATGCCAGTGCAGAAGCAGGGCTAAGTGAGAGATGCCAGTGCAGAAGCAGGGCTAAGTGAGAGATGCCAGTGCAAAGCAGGGCTAAGTGAGAGATGCCAGTGCAAAGCAGGACTAAGTGAGATATGCCAGTGTAGAAGCAGGGCTAAGTAGTGTGCATCATTTGTTTCCACACGATAGAAATAAAAATAAGGTTATGTACCCAGTGCAATGATTGTATGTTTTAAAAACGCAAACGTTTCTCAATAACCAACAAAACAATTGTTGGTTCAAATTTTCCCGCTACAGAGTGCTTTCTAAAATGTGCGAGAGTGCGTTTGTATCAAAGTACGAGAGTACGAACCGTGTTTGGTTTAGTGGTTACAAAGATGGCAGCACTGTTGAAATTACTCGGAGCGCATTCATCGTCTCATGGAAGGCGGCCCCAAGTCATCACCTGGAATTCAACATGATGGTCTTTTAACAGCTGATTTAAGCCAGACGCACAGACCTATAAATGTGAAGAAATTATTTGTCGAAAGTTAATAGAAGAGTTAATTTCTTTAATTCAGAAGTGTGGTTTGCACAAACCTTTCATTTTGTTATTTAGAATCTATTTCAAACTACGTTTTAAAGAGAATGATTTAATCAAGAGAGAAGAAGGTAAAACCATACTATCATACCTTGATCATTGGTTTCAGATAGGGGGTCTCAAAGTCCCTTAATACTCTATACAATATAATTATTAATAAATGTTTTTGGATAAACAATTGATCTAATACATTGTTGTTTAAGATAATGTGACATTAAGAATGGCTGATACAAGTGATTACAACTTTGAATAACGTATTATTGGAAGCTGTTGTATTCTTGAAAGGGCAATAACAGGAGAGACCATGTAAGAAGTACGTGCCGACTTTAGACTAATTTCTCGTTCAAAAAGAACACTTTTGCGATGGGAGCATACAATATTTACCACTGGTAGCGCTAAGAATAAACCAAGAAGGGGTAGATCGTCAACCAAAGGGAGAAAATGCAGAGATGTCGAGGAGCCAGTGGCGAGATCGCAAAATAAGTCAACGATCTGTGTAACTGTGTATACCTTGGTCATGGAATGTGGTGTTTTGGTCGATGGAAAACAAACACCTTCATAAGGAGCTGAAACGCTGGAGCGACTGTGGGTCACCTGCATTCCCAGCACCACTTGATTGTCTACCAAGAAGCCCTGAACTCACAACATGTGACAACTCGCTATGGAGATTTATCAAGTCTATCATTGAAAAGCAAAGTTATGATACGGTTGATGAAATTAAACAATCTGTGAGAAGTGCTTTCCGGCCAGTTACACCAGCAACGCTGATAAAAATGTCACACAGAACCTGATGGCATATTATTCTTTGTTGGGAAAATGATGGCGTGTATACCAATCCCTTGGACAGATAGGTTGGTTTGATACCATCCAAGAATGATAATATTTACCAAAAACAATAAGCTGTAGATTAAAGTTGAGACTGAATTATATTACCGAACGATGGGGCGTCCATTTGTTGAATTAATACAAGGGTGAGGAGACCTTATGCCCATCCTGTAGAACGTGATTCTTCTTTCTAAAATACGTTACGTTATTTTGTAAATATCAAGCTCTGAAACATTTAAACGATTATTCCAAATCTTCGACTACGAAAGATGTGTACTAATGGCTAGGCCGCCTTATTGTAAAATGTAATGACTTCGATAAACAAGAGACAAAACATGTTCAATCAATGTTAATGTTTAGTGCTGGATTAAGGGGGGGGTACATGGGCTGCAGCCCCGGGTCCCCACTGGCTCAGGGACCCCGGCTCCTGAACCATTCTGAACAGTCTTGTGCAACTTAAAATATTTCATTTCATGTCCTTATTTATGTGATTTTTTGGTCGCAACTATACCATTTTTATGTGAGCAAGGACTAGCATTTCATGGTGAAAAGAAAGTTTTTTGGAATGCATAATAATGGAAATTACTTAGGTATCCTTGAACTAATTTCTAAATCTGACCCGTTTATGACGGAGCACATTGCTAAATATAAATCAAGGAAAATAAAATCCCTCATATTTATCAGCAATTTGTGAAAAAATAATTCAGTTAATGGGAGAAAAGGTGTTAAATTCAATCGTCAGTGAAATAAAACAATCAAAATACTATTCATTGATAGTAGACTCTTCTCCAGACTGTGCTCATGTAGACCAGTTGTCAATTGTATGCAAGTACATTCATTTGGGGGAAGTCAAAGAAAGGTTTCTTTTTTTTTCAAGCTTATCGAAAGCCACACTGGGAAGTCTTTGTTTAATGAAGTAAAATCCTTTTTAGACAGTAATGAAATTCCTTTAAGTCAATATCGAGGATAGTCTTATGAAAATACTGCAAACATGTATGGCCAGTATTAAGGATTTCAAGCACAAATCAAGAAGAAAAACCAATTTGCCCAGTTCGTACCATGTGCAGGCCACTCATTAAAGTTAGTTGGAGTAAGTGCTGTAGAATCTTGTCTAGGAGCTTTTTTTTGCCTAGCTACAAAGATTGTACGGTTTTTTTCCTCAAGCTCTCCTTGTAAATGGGCCATATTAACAATAAATTTGAGATCAGACTTGAAGGAAAAACTTCTTCACTTAGAGAGCTTCAGTCAAATCAGATGTTGTTGCCAGTATGAGTTAGTGAAAGCACTGTTCAACTATGACAACATTTTGTGCACCTAGGGCACAGACAGGTAAGAAAAAGACTCTCAACCTTACGGGGTTTTGCTGCACTCCTTTTGCCAGCTTGAGTCCTTCAACACTGGGCTGCGCTAGTGTCACTGCTGGGTGATGATAGGACTAACCACAGCGATCTTAGTGTTGAAGGACTCAAGCTACCAAAAGTAGCGCAATCATTTTAACCTGGAGGTTGAGTGTCTGGGTATATTATTTGTCTGTGGCCTTGGTTAATATATCCAATAAAAACTTGATTCCCGGTGGGAGGCAGAAGTTTTGCAAAATAAATTTATGAAGTTCGAGTCTGTTTTTATTGTTCTTTGGCATGATATTTTGGAAAAATTTGATAAAGTTAGTGCTAGCTTACAGAAACCTACCCTAGGCTTGTTAACAGACTGTAAGCTTATTGAGTCTTTGGTCAAATTCATACTCAATGAAAGAGCTAGTTTTGAAAAATACGAAGAGAAAGTTAAAATATTAAGCGAAAACTCTTCCAGTGGTTTTGTTGACTCATCTGCAGGAGATGACAATGCCAACAATAAGACTGTGATCAAAGGACGGAAAAATTTAAAGTAGAAACATTTTTTGTGATAGTTGATAAGCTATACAGCGGACTTAATAATCGCCTAAATTATTACGAAAATTTTCAATCAAATTTTCAATTTGTAGTTGATTGCTAAACTGTAAATACTATGGACGAAATTTATCATAATAACTATTTAAGTTCTTACACTTGATGAATCCTTAAAGCTAAAAATGTCATAGTTGTATGATTTTATCAAGAATGTGGATGTAGCTAGTTGCCAAGACATAGTAATAATAATTTAATTGATGTTTTTCCAATTGTAAATACTGATTTTAAATTGTATTTGGTAATTCCTCTAATCAAATGTGAAGCAAAGCGCTCTTTTTCAAAATTAAGCTTAATTAAAAATAAATTACGCTCAACAATGCTTGAACCAAAACTTAACGGTGTTGCTATCATGTCATTAGGACATGATATTTATTACAAGACAGTTGTCATTTGACGATGTTGTGCAAACATTTGCAAATATTAAAGCAAAGAAAAAGACACTTTAAATTGACATTTTTACTTGTAGCCTATGTCTACTTTTGTATATTTTTGTTTGGTTGTAACAATAATATTGATTTAAAGTCGGTGTTTTGATAAGATTTAAAATTTAAAATATACTCATGATATGCCAATGCTTCTTTTTATTTACACTATAAAGCCTTGGGAATCATACGTGGCAGAATTAAATAGAGTCCCAAATTCTTCAATATCCCCAGGGCCCCCAAATACCTCAATCCGGCACTGTTAATGTATCTTGCCTTATGAACCAATGAAGTCACTCCTTGTGAATGATGAAGACATACAGACCTTATCAATTCCCCCCACGTGGTTTGCAGCCTCGCTAGCGAGTGGTAAGGCACCGTGACATTAACTTCTCGAGACTAGTCTCGCCATTCCTTCATCCCAAAACGTGGGAGGCTTCATGTCATGGTCAAGAGGGTAAACATGGGGGTTTCCTGTCACGGTCAAGAGGGAAAACATGGGGGTTTTCTGTCACGGTCAAGAGGGGGAAAATGGGGGTTTTATAAGTCACGGTCAAGAGGGGAAACATGGAAGGTTTCATGTCACGGTCAAGAGGGTAAACATGGGGGTTTCATGTCACGG